>JAZHYW010025828.1:0-155972 GCA_037355805.1 Ixodes ricinus | reverse complement strand
GGAGTCTGAAGCCTTCGCTTAAGTTCGTCGAATGCCTGCTGCTGCTCCTCGGCCCATTCGAACTTCTCGGCGTCCTTTGGGAGGTTTGTGACCGGTGTGGAACTCTTGCGAAATCCCGAACGAAGCGTCGATAGTAGGCACAAAGTCCAAGGAATCTTCGCACGGCCTTCTTGTTTTTCGACGCTGGAAATACCAAAACGCCACGAGTATTCTTTTGGTCAGGGCGAACGCCATCGTTGCTAACCACGTGGCCAAGGAATTTCAGTTTGTCGTGGGCGAACCGACACTTAGATGGCTGGAGAGTGAGGCCGGTGGCCTGTATTGCTTGGAGAACAGCTCGGAGTCGCCTCAAGTGCTTGTCGAAGTCGCTTGAAACCACTACATCGTCGTCAAGGTACACGCGACAACTCTGCTATTTTAGTCCATCCAGTACGGTGTCCATGACACGCTGGAAAGATGAATGTGCCATGCATAGTCCAAAGGCATCACCTTGAACTCGTACAGTCTATTCGGCGTGACGAAGGCTGTCTTTTCTCGGTCCCGTTCGTCGATTTCGATCTACCAGTTGCCGCTCTTCAGGTCCGGCGATGAAAGATATCGAGAGTGGCGCAGCCGGTCTAGCATGTTGTCTATGAGGGGGTGTGGGTAGATATCTTTCTGCGTCACCGAGTTCAGCCACCGGTAGTCCACGCAGAACTTAAGCGTTCCGTCCTTCTTCTAACCAGTACGACAGGAAAGGCCCACGGACTGCTTGAAGGCTTAATTAGGTCGTCGTTCAGCATTTCTTGCACTTGCTCCTGGATGACCTCTTTTCTTTTACGGACAGTCTGTACGACGGTCACCGCACAAAGAGCGCGTCGACCTCGATAACGATTCGATGCTTCGCAACGGAGGTTTCGAGCACGTTAGACGACGTCGCGAAGCAGTCGCTGTATTCGGCGAAGAGGTCACTCAGCTGCCGTCGTTTCGGGTCTGGAAACTTCAGGTCAATGTCGAGCTGGGCTGGCCGTGTATTATCTTGCTGAGGGGGCGACGATTCTTCAGCAATTGCGGCGATTTCGTCGGAGTTACTGTGCTCTTCGACGTGGCCCACAGCGGCACCTTTCGTAAGGTGTTGCGTTTCTTGTTGGAAGTTCGTCATGTGGACCATGGTGTGCCTATCCTGAAGTTCAACCACTCCTCTTTTCACGCCTATTACTCTTCCCAGGAGTAATTGAAGGTTGCCTTATAGAACAACTTCGCCGCAGGTAGCGGCATCGGTCATGATGGGTACAACAACACTTGATCGCGGCGGCAGGTTCACGTGGTCGGCACCGACTCAAATGGCGACTGACGTTGTTTGGGATTCCTATAGGGGCGGAACAAATATCCGCAGGGCCAATATATTTTTTCCAAGGTCGATGACGGCGCCGTATTCACACAGAAAGTCCTTTCCGAGAATGCCGTCTTTGGCACAGTCTTGTTTAACGACGAATTCCACAGGGCACGTCTCGCCGTGAGTTTCGACTCGGGCAGTGCACCTTCCGACGGGCGTAATAAGGTGTCCTCCGGCGGTTCGAATTTGTGGACCACCCAGTGACGTCGTTACTTTTCGCAGGTGGCGAGAGAGCCTCCCTCTCAAGACTGAGTAGTCTGATCCGATGTCCAGGAGGGCCGATGCCTCGTGACCGCCAATAACACCATTTAAGCTTTTGGGCACCGTTGCAGCAGCGTCGTTGTGATGCATGGCGTCGCGAAAGTGAGATCGCTCCGGCGTTCTTTGGGGGATTTTACTTCGGTCGTCCTCGGCAACGTCATCTCTAGGCGTTGCCGCCCCTAGTTTTCCCGGCGGGACAGGGAAGACAAGCTGTCACGGCGCCATCGACGGAAAGAAGGTACGGAACGTCGGGGGGGGGGATGGAGAAGGGGAACCTCGGAGTGCTGTCGGCGCTGCTTACGGATGGAGTTGGAAGTATTCCTCGATGTCGCGAGGGAATTCGCCGTACCTTGGGCGAGGGTAGTCCGGTGCGAATTCTAGTAGGCGCATTTGGTGGTATGGGCACCTCCGGTAGGCGTGGTCAGCCTCACCGCAGTAATAGCACCGTGGTCGCCTGTCGGCCGTCCGCCAGATGTTGGTCAACCTTGGAGCAGCCTGTTTTGGGTGGACGTGCTCCTGATAGTCTTGGCGTGGGAAATACTGCGGCGCTGGAGGTTCATGTCGGGAAGGCACAATCTATGGACGCGGGGCTGGTGAAGCTCAACGGACCATTGCGGCATAACTCAAAGTCGGTTCCTCCGGTGTCGCCATGTTTATGGGAACGCCAAATTGAACCGCTCATTGTACTTCCTCGCGCTCAGCCTCGGCAATGGAGAGTGTAGCTAGACGACTTGCGGCTGGCAGCAACCTAGACTACGGCAATTTTCGACAGGGAGGTCGACGAGGATATTGTGGACTGGCTGCACCATTGCGAACGTGAGGCCCACCACAGAGGGTGGTCAGCTTAGTAGTGCTTACAGAACGTCTATTTCTTGCTGGAAAAATCTGCAAGGCACTGGCTGGAGAATTACGAGACTCGTCCAACTTTGTAAGAGGTGTGTAAGCAAAACTGAAGAAAACGTTTGCCCGCCAATACCGAAGCGAGAGGACGGAATACCTCATTCGAACAAGAACCCCAGGCCTAAATGAGTGCATCACCAGCTTCGTCGAAGATGTTCTCCACCTGAGCGTCCGCGCCGTCCCTCAGAATACCGTGGAGGAGAAGCTGCATTACCTGATGAGGTGTGTGAAGAGCGAAATATTTGGCGGTCTTATACGAAATTCCTCCAAAAGAGAGGACGCTTTGTCACGGAGGCGACAAATATAAAACGTGCCCTACAAGCACGCGCGAGACACTACCAGCGGCTTGCCGGTGTCGCTGCCCTTTCGAGTCACAGCTGTCACACACCGGATATCCGCGAAATCAGCAGGGACGTCGTTCGAGAGGAAAGACTGAAGCTCCTACTTGCAGCCGAAAGCCCAGCTTCGCCCTCGATCGCCGATGTTGTCACGGAAGAAGTTCAGCAAGCGCTGCAGCCTGAGGCACTCGTCAACGTCGTTCCGAAACCACCGGCACAGTGCTACGCCACCCGTAGCTCGTCGCCCTCAGCTCCTGTTTTTCGCCCGAGTATTCGGTGGCACCACGCCGAGAAGCCCCTTTGCAACAAAACATTAGCCACCAGGAGCAAAGTGAGCCTCGCAAGAATGACGTGTGGATGTGCGGCAGACTTGCGCCAAATATGTTTCCACTCTGGAGAAGCTGACCGTGTTTATCACCGTTGCTACTACGGTCAGCTTGGGCGACGGACTACAGTTCCCCAGGTTTTCTTAGGAGTCCGGCAAACCTTCGTCATTCGATAAGGTGTGCAGGTTAAAGGTAACTTTATCAACATGAACACAGCGCGGCTGTTGGTATTTCCTATACCAGGTTTCGCGAAGAACTTTTTCAAGGATGCCATGACAACCCTACGGCTGGGCATCTTGTCTATAGCAGGACACTTGCCAAGATTCGTGAGATTAATTACTGACCCAGGCGTCTGAATACTTCATATAACTACACGAGGTCCTGCAACTAATGCCAAATAGGGAAAAAACACCGACGAAGCCAGCAGGAGTCTCGAATCCGATTGCACTGCCAACCATCCCGTTCCAGCAGATCGGAATGAATTTGCTCGGCCAATTTTCGCCTTTCATGCAAGGCCCTTGTGAATTATTGTCGCAATCAAATACCTAAAATGATGCCCAGAGAGAAAAACCCTTCGATCGAGAACTGCCATTGAAGTTGCCAAGTTTTTCGTTGAATGCATTGTTTTCCGTCACGGCGCCCCAAGGACCTGGTTACAGACCTAGGATCATCGTCCATGGCACAGCTGACTCATGATATCCTTTTTCTGAGCCACACCAGGCCCCGTCGAACCACTGCGTACCATCGCCAGACCAACGGGCTCACGTAAAGGCTAAACAACACCATCGCCGACATGGTGTCACATGTTCGTTGACGTGGAACACAGAACGTGGGACGAGGTTTTGCTGTATACTACGGTCGCCTAAACCACAGCGGTTCAAGAGACACCTTGAGTTTTGTCATTTATCTGGTTAACGGTCGCAAGGTAACGACGATGCTCGACGCGATGCTACCCGATAAGCCAGCTGCTCAAAGGAGCTACGACGCCCAGATGGTTGTTGAATGGGCAGAAGTTCACCAGATCGCCCGGCTCAGGATTCAAGACCAATAACGTGTCGATGATGGCCACTACAACCTCCGTCGTCGTAACGTCCACTTCCAGTCCGAAAGCAGGGTGTGGGTGTCGACACCATTCCGTCGCCACAGCCTGACTGAGAAACTGTTAGAGCAGTACTTTGGGCTCTACAAAATTCTCAGCCGCCTAGCTTTACTTGAACTACGAAGTGACGCATGACGGAACCCAGCTTTGTTCGTGCCGCCGGCCGCGACCCGAGGTGGTGTGAAAATTGTGTTTGTCCTTTGTCCCTCTTTTTCGTCTTCTCCAGGGGTTGTAATCGTCACTCTTGTATAGCTCGCTTGCACATTTGCAGTAATTGCTCTATCATAGTGGTTCACGTCGTACTTATCAAGCCCTCCTATGCTCGATAGGACTGTGACCGTTGCGTGTTCCAGGTTACTATTGAGTGCACCGTTACTTTTGTTTTGCTTTGTTTTGTTTTTTGTTGCATCAGAGCGTGCAATTCTTTAAAAGGGGAAGTAATGCCGCGCGCGGAGCTTGCTAAGTAGGCAGCGCGCCGTGGCCGAATGGTTATCGAGCTTGGCTCCCACTCAAAGTGCCGAAATTCGGTGCCTGAAAGCGCACGCACCTTTTATATTTCTGTAATTGTCAGGTTCTGGTGTTTTCGAGAATTCTGTTGCTTATTTGAGGTCCGAATGTTCTACTCGCCGAACATTCAACGCCAAATGTTCCAGGAGCCCACGCGTGTATATAAGGAGCTCCGCGTGGCGAACTGGAGTCACTCTTTCGCCTGCGCTCGATCCTGCCGTAACGCCGTCATCGACGCCTGTGGCGCGTCTTGTTCGCCATTCATTCTTACTTTGTGTTGGCACACGTTCGCCATATTAAACGTTTAGTTTCTGCAGTTATTCGCCGTCTCATCGTTTGTCATTCGTGACAACATTAACTCCATGCGAAAGAGGAACACAATGCTTGCGGACATGATCAGGTGAACAGCCCAAGCCCATGCAGTAGTAATGAGCGGCGCCACTGCTCTGTGTGTGGGCCATGGAGTGGGTGGCTACCTCCCCATGAACTGCGCCTAAAGTCATCGATATTGCGCTAAATGCCCTCTTTCTCAGAAAGTATTAAAACCACGTGTCCCATCTAAGCCATTATTTGTATATTTTCATTTAAGTTTCTCTTTAAGATTCAAGCGCTACGTGTCGTTAAAATTTAGAACTAAAGCACCTAGACCGAGAAAGTTGGCCGGCTGAAACAGATAATAGCTTCGGAGCTTCATTTAAACTTCCGGTAGTACCGTAAAATACCGCGGAAGTGGGAACTTCGTTCAAGCGCCCACTATTAATATTCCCGGGCAGATCCGTCTGCTCGGCCTCACCTACTTTTCCCCGTCCTCCCCTTCCTCCCCACATTCCTCAGTCACCGCGACAAGGGGAGTCCCCCGGCGAGGAAAAGAGAGGGAAGAGGAGCAAGGACGTCTATGAAAGAGAGGTTATTTTTTGCTTGTTTTATGTAATTTTAATTTACTTATACTTTTAAAATAAAGCGAATTTCGAGAAAATAAAAAGTTCACTAAGGTACTACGTTCAGTGCGCTCAGGTTCGGTGCAAATGAAACAAAAATAGTAAAAAGTCGTTGAAGGGTTCCCTTTAACCTGTGGCGGCCTCTAGTTGTATCTGAGGTAGATATTCGCACGGATCTTCGGCGCGCCCGCATTGCTTGCATTATGCTCACGGACAGTGCCTGAATAAGCTTGAATTAATTGTTCGCTGTTAATCCAATGCCAATGGGCATAGTGCATCCAACAATAGTCACTGAAGAAACAAGAGCTGCAGGACGTCTCTGTCGGATGGCCGGCCTCTAGCACGCACTAGTCGAATTTCATCAGGTCTTCGCATCCGCGTGCACGCCCGACGTTCACGAGGTGTTCAAGTGTTAATCGAATGTTCGAAACTCTCGCTTCAGGTAGTGCCGCTGAGCCTTCTCCCGGCATTTTCTTATTCTCTCAGTACAAATAAAATTGCTTTGCACTTTCCTAGTGAAACATACACCAGGCCGAGGGCTGGTGTGACTTGATGTGACACCAGACTTTTTCACAGATGTGATTTGGGACATTTCCGCATCTGGTGTTCTGGTGTGACACCAGAAATCTGGTGTGTCTGGTGTGATACCAGAAATCTGGTGTGCTGTTGTGACACCAGCAATCTGGTGTTCTGGTGTGACCTCAGGTTTTGTTGTGGTGTGATACCAGAGCACCTGTTGACCGGGTGTTGCTTTACTCACAAAAAAGGGTACAATGATAAGTTTGACTATAACGCTGATGTAATAATTACTTTATTCAAAAAAGCAAAAAAGCACAACAGTAAAGCTTCGGAAGCTTTACTCGTTGTAGGGAGTTGGCCGTGATCAACTGGAGCTTGTCCGGAGCCACTGCCCTGCGTCGAAGGACCAAACGCCCTGTCGTTCCGAAATTCTTGGCCTTTCAGCTTGCGGTTGACTCGTGTCTTAGTTACGCTGATCCGTTCCGCGTACCCCTCCGCGCCAGTTATCTCCTCTTCTAAGGCATCACATTCGACAGATGGCTCGATTTCCTTGTCCAGACTCTTTCAGGGAAGCTTCCTTTAGTAAGAAGAATATCAAATCTTTCTTTGAGCTCACCGATGTCGGTTGGATCCGTGCGCCAGCAGGACGCCAATCTCGTTGATGATCTTTGTTGTGGCGGCTCGCAGGGTAGTCCTCTTTCGCTTCAGGCGGTCGACGCCCTCCTTGCTCGTAGTAGGCATGATCTGGCCGTTAATTCCCGGTTTTCGGCACCAAAAACTGTAATAATTACTAGCTTTCTTTGTTGTTTTGTTACCAGACCATGTCTAACCATTTTAGCTCGTCGGAAGTCAGGAAAGCGCACCAACACACATCTTTTCGGCTTCGACTCACAAAGAAGACTTCTTTATTTTCTCAAACTTAAACAAGAATACCGGCGGAAATGGACAAGAGAAACCCTCGAAGAGGCGAGCCGGCGAGCGCCCCAGGCTGCTCAAGGCCACCCGGGAAAAGCTGCTTGGGACGAGGGGGACACTTCTTGAGCACAAAGGAGCCCGCCGCGGGGTCTCCGGCGACCACCAAGACGGGAGGAAACAAGGCACCCCGTCGGGGAACGGGGCGGCACGCAAACTAATCAGAAAACACGCTCGCGGACGGGGGGAAAAGTCAACAAAAACACAACATCTGGTGTCACGTCAAACTGCGTGGTGTGCACACACAGCTGCCTGGCGGGCACATGAGCCCTTGTGGTGTGACACCAGACTCTATTGGTGTACCCATCAGGCTGATGTGCGGGTACACCAGCATTTCTGGTGGGCACATCAGGCTGGTGTGCTCGATACACCAACATTGCTGGTGGGCACAGCAGATATTCTGGTGTCACACCAGGATTCTCTGATGTCACACCAGGATTGCCTGGTGTATTTTTCATTAGGGGAGGGAAAAGAGGGGCAGAGGAGCAAGGACGTCATGAAAGAGGTTATTTTTTGTTTGTTTTTTGTAATTTTAATTTACTTATACTTTTAAAATAAAGCGAATTTCGAGAAAATAAGAAGTTCACTAAGGTACTACGTTCAGTGCGCTCAGGTTCTGTGCAAATGAAAAAAAAAATAGTAAAAAGTCGTTGAAGGTCCCCTTTAACCTGTGGCGGCCTCTAGTTGTATCTGAGGTAATATTCGCACGGATTTTCGGCGCGCCCGCTTGCTTGCATTATGCTCACGGACAGTGCCTGAATAAGTTGAATTAATTGTTCGCTGTTAATCCAATGCCAATGGGCATAGTGCATCCAACAATAGTCACTGAAGAAACAAGAGCTGCAGGACGTCTCTGTCGGATGGCCGGCTTCTAGCACGCACTAGTCGAATTCCGTAAGGTCTTCGCTCCGTGTGCACGCCCGACGTTCACGAGGTGTTCAAGTGTTATTGAATGTTCGAAACTCTCGCTTGAGGTAGTGCCACTGAGCCTTCTCCCGGCTTTTTTTATTCTCTCAGTACAAATAAAATTGCTTGCGCTTTCCTAGTGAAACATACACCAGGCCGAAGAGCTGGTGTGACTTGATGTGACACCAGACTTGTTCACCGATGTGATTTGGGACATTGTCACACCAGCAATCTGGTGTTCTGGTGTGACACCAGAAATCTGGTGTTCTGGTGTGAGACCAGATATCTGGTGTGCTGTTGTGACACCAGTAATCTGGTGTTCTGGTGTGACCTCAGGTTTTGTTGTGGTGTGATACCAGAGCACCTGTTGACCGGGTGTTGCTTTACTAACAAAAATGGGTACAATGATAAGTTTGACTATAACGCTGATGCAATAATTACTTTATTCAAAAAAGCAAAAAGTCACAGCAGTAAAGCTTCGGAAGCTTTACTGTTGTAGGAAGTTGGCCGTGATCAAATGAAGCTTGTCCGGAGCCACTCCCTGCGTCGAAGGACCAAACACCTTCTTGTTCCGAAATTCTTGTCCTTTCAGCTTGCGGTTGACTCGTGTCTTAGTTACGGTGATCCGTTCCCCGTACCCCTCAGCGCCAGTTATCTCCTCGTCTAAGGCATCATATTCTACAGATGGCTCGATTTCCTTGTAAAGATCTTTCAGGGAAGCCTCCTTTATAAGAAGAATATGAAATCTTTCTTTGAGCTCATCGATATAGGTTGGATCCGTAGCCCAGCAGGACGCCAATGTCGTTGATGATCTTCGTTGTGGCGGCTCGCAGGGTAGTCCTCTTTCACTTCAGCTGGTCGACGCCCTTCTTGCTCGTAGTAGGCATGATCTGGCCGTTACTTCACGGGTTTCGCACCAAAAATTGTAATAATTACTAGCTTTCCTTATTGTTTTGCTACCAGACCATGTCTAGCCATCTTTAGCTCGTCGGAAGTCAGGAAATTACACAAACAACAATATTTTAGGCTTCGACTCAAAAAGAAGACTTCTTTACTTTATCAAACTTCAACAAGAATACTGACGGAAATGGAAAGAGGAACCCCTGAGGAGGCGGTCGCCCCAAACTGCTCAAGGCTGCCCGGGAAAAGTGCTAGAAAAGAGGGGTACACTCCTTGAGCACAAAGAAGCCCGCCGTGGCGTCTCCGGTGACCACCAAGACGGGAGAAAACAAGGCACCACGTCGGTGGAAGGGGCGTCACACAAACTAATCAAAAACACGCTCGCGGATGGGGGCAAAAGTCAACAAAAATACAACATTGATGTCAGGTCAAACTGCCTGGTGTAAACACCATGCTGCCTGGCAGACACATAAGCCCATTTTGAAAAACAGCGCGAATAACACACGGACAAGAAGAGAACACACAGGACGATGCGCTGTCCGGTGTGTTCCATCAACCTAGTGGACAATGAGACAGTTTTTTTGGGACATGGGTTGACCAGAGAATTGAAGATCGAGATTGAAGATCGAAGAAAGAAGAAAGGAGGAAGAAGACGCAATGACTTTTGCCTGTGCTGGTGTGTTTTAGTGTGCTGGTGTGTTTTAATTTGATTTCATTTATGATGTTGCGCGCGTAATGGCGAATGACTGGTGGAAGAGGAAAAGAAGCAGCAATCCTCGCGTGTATTTCTCTGTATGTCTTCTGAGTAGATAGTTGATAGTCAGCGCATCGTCCTGTGTGTTCCCTTCTTCTCCGTCTGTTATTCACGCTGTTTTTCAAAATGGGTTCATACCATCTCGCCCAACTTTCCATACTACATATGCCCATGTGGTGTGACACCAGACTTTCTTGATGTGCCCACCAGGCTGGTGTGCGGGTACATCAGCATTTCTGACGGGCACACCAGGCTAGTGTGTTCGATACACCAGCATTGCTGGTGGGCACACCAGATCTTCCGGTGTCACACCAGGATTTTCTGATGCCACACCAGGATTGCTTGGTGTATTTTTCATTGGGGTTGCATTGGAGTTTTTGGTAAACTGCAAATCGTTATTGAGAGCTCTCATTTTAGCTTCCTTTTTCAGTGCGTGCGCAGTTCTTGTGAAAAAAGTCGATGACCAGCCTATTGCCTTCGTTACCCTGTAAGCTATACCAAGTACCAACTTTTTCTATACAATCTCAATGGCCCTCTATTTGCCGCAAAAATGCGTTTTGAGCCGCACTTTGCGGAGTTCGCCGATTGCACCCTTGGAACAAGCCGGCACATTGGATAAATGTCAGCAGGAACCTTGTTTTTAACGAGTCTAGCGGTCCCTGCAAGTTATTTGCGTAGGCAACTAATTTCCACCGGTTCCTTGGTTGTGCAAAATGTTTAGGCGTATAAGCGCCTATTCAGAAAAGTGCATATACTCGCTACCTCACTTGTGATCTATAAAAAATGTCGGGGCTCCAATTCACCCAGCGAAAGTGTAGTATCACCTGCAACAACTTTTCACTGCACTATATCAAATGATTGACGAAAGAAAAGTGAATGCACTGTACCAAAACTCTTTATATGCAGGGTGTGTCACGTAAGAGTGACGAGAATTCCTAAAATTAGTGCATTTGAGGTAAAAGGATAATTTTCTTGGAACCGCATCACTCGCGGTGGTGGACGTCAAAAAATGTTTGGTACTTACTAATTAGTTGGGCAATTAACAAAAAATGACTAAAAAATCATAATGAGTCTCATTAACCCTGTGTCCTGCCTTTACTAACAACTATTCCCCGACGGCTTAGCTCTCTAGACGACTTAAGAAGTATGCTCCCACATTGTCTTTTCCCCTTAATGTATTCTATGTGAAAGTCCTGTTCCAGTAATGACAAACTCCATCGCATTATGCGACTGTTGGAGTGCTTTGCCTTGTTCAAAAACTCTAAAGCTCTGTGATACGTTTGTATGTGAAATTTTCTGCCATATAAGAACAGCCTAAATCGCTCCACGGCCCAAACAATCGCCAGGCACTCTTTCTCTACGGTGGCATAATTATTCTCCGATTTTCCCAGTGTTCTGCTCGCATAATCCACTGGGATTGCGCAGTCCTTCACTTTCCTGAGCAATACTGCGCCAAGGCATACATCGGATGGATATCTGTCCGCAGGACGAATTTCTTGTCAGGACTGGCAGCAACAGGATAGGTGGTCTCGATAAGCAGTCCTTCAGTCTCTCGAACGACTCTCCTGTGCTGACCCCCATTCAACTTGATTTCCGTTCTCCTTTCTTCGTGAGCTCCAGCAGTGGTGCGGCAAGATCCGCGTAGTTTGGGACGAAATCACGGTAATAGCCGGTCAGCCTGAGAAACGACTTCACTTGACGTTTTGTCACCGGCCTTAGCGCGTCTTGTATCCTTCCAAGGATCTCCGCGTGGGGCGTGATTCGTCCTCCACCCAACTCATGACCGAGGAAGGTCGTCCTTGTAAATGCGATCTCGCATTTCTTCAGCCGAGCCGTGATATTGGCTTCTTGCAACCGATCAAGAACTGTCTGCAACGTCCCCATGTGTTGCGTCCACGTATCCGAAGCGATGAGAATGTCATCGATGTAATGATGAGCCTCCGGAATTCCATGAAGCACCTTTCTCATCAGTCTGGTGAAGGTAGCGGAGGCAGTCTTGAGCCTGAAAGGCATGAATCTGAACTGAAAAAGTCCGCTACTCGACGAGAACGCCGTCTTCTTCTTGGCCGAATCCTCCATCGGGATCTGCCAATATCCTTTCACTAGATCCAGCTTAGAGAAAAACTTCTTATGGCCACACCTTGGCGAAGGTGACGTCCGCCCTTGGAATCGGCTCTGCGTCTACCTTAAGCACGTCGTTTAATTTTCTGTAATCAATGCAAAACCTGTTAGAACCATCTTTCTTTCTAACAATTACAACCGGCGCATATATACGGTGATGTGCACCGTTCAATAACGCCCAGTCGGAGCATTTCCGCGACCTCCTTTTTCGACTGTCTCTTGGACGGAAAATGGCAACGCATGTTATCTTATTCGCACAGGCTCCTCGGTGGTCAATTTCAGGTCGCACGTGATCAAGTTAGTCTGACCTGGAAGATCTGAAAATATGCTCTTATACTGTTTGATCAACCTCCACACCTCATCTTTCTCTTCATCATCCAGGTCATCGTTGACCGTGACCTCTTTCCAGTCATGTACAGTCACTTCATCAGGCGTTGATGCCTTGTCGGCCTCTCTAGTAAGTGTAGTTTCCTCAAGGGTCCTCGCGTTGCCGCGCTGCAGCTAGGCTGCCTCCGGTCGACCTCGAACCCCTTGGTATCTCTTGAGCATATTCACGTGGAATACCTTCTTGCGTCCTCCAACATCGAGCTCGTAGTCCACTTCGTTCTTTTGCAGGATACCACAAATGGTCCTTTCCACTGCATTATTAGCTTGTTGTGGTCGCTCGGTAGGAGAATGAGGGCCAAGTCCCCTTCTTTCCAGTTGACGGTTGACGCTCGTTTTGTCATAGTACTCCTTGTACTTGATCTTGGCCTCCTCCAAGAAATGGTGAGCCAACTCACATGTTCCTTGTAGTCTCTCTATTAGCTCCAGTACGTGACCGTAGGACGTCCTCACGTCGTCTTCAAGAGCCTCGTTGGACCAGATCTCCTTAAGGATGGCCAAAGGTCTCGAACTCTTCGGCCGTATAATAGGTCAAATGGTGAAAACTTCAGGCTTGCCTGTGGCACTTCCCTGTAGGCGAACAGTAGTGCCGGTAGGTACCTGTCCCAGTCCTTGGGCCTTTCTTGACATATTCTTCTAATCATCTGTTTGATGGTCCCATTGAATCTTTCCACCTCAACCCGTGTCCCCATCGGATGGTAGGGTGTAGTCATGAGATGCTTCATGGACAGCAGCCGGCTTACCTCTTTCATGAGGTCCGACGCGAAGCAGGAACCTCTATCGCTGATGACCCTCATTTGGGATTCCATACCTGGAAAACATTTCCACCAAGGCCTCTGCCACTTTCTCCGTGCCGATGGTTCTCAATGGGATAGCATCCGGATACCTTGTGGCAACGTCCACCATGGTCAGAATATATCGGTTGCCCGAACTCGCCGTTGGGTTGATCGGGCCGATGATGTCGATCGACACTCTCTTGAATGGTGTCTCGATGGCAGGCATCGTCCCAAGAGGCGCTTCGCCCACCCTGCCTTTGGCACCGTGCTGGCATACATCACAGGAACCGGACGTCCTGATGATCTTCGCTGATGTTCTTCGTTGGGCGGCTCGCAGGGTAATCTCTCTTCGCGTCAGGCGGTCGACGCCCTCCTCGCTCGTAGTAGGCATGATCTGGCCGTTAATTCCCGGTTTTCGGCACCAAAAACTGTAATAATTACTAGCTTTCTCTGTTGTTTTGTTACCAAACCAAGCTCGTCGGAAGTCAGGAAAGCGCACCAACACACATCTTTTCGGCTTCGACTCACAAAGAAGACTTCTTTATTTTCTCCAACTTAAACAAGAATACCGGCGGAAAGGGAAAGAGAAACCCTCGAAGAGGCGAGCCGGCGAGCGCCCCAAGCTGCTCAAGGCCACCCGGGAAAGCTCTTGGGACGAGGGGGACACTTCTTGAGCACAAAGGAGCCCGCCGCGGGGTCTCCGGCGACCACCAAGACGGGAGGAAACAAGGCACCCCGTCGGGGAACGGGGCGGCACGCAAACTAATAGAAAACACGCTCGCGGACGGGGGGAAAAGTCAACAAAAACACAACTCTGGTGTCACGTCAAACTGCGTGGTGTGCACACCAAGCTGCCTGGTGGGCACATGAGCCCTTGTGGTGTGACACCAGACTCTATTGGTGTACCCATCAGGCTGATGTGCGGGTACACCAGCATTTCTGGTGGGCACATCAGGCTGGTGTGCTCGATACACCAACATTGCTGGTGGGCACAGCAGATATTCTGGTGTCACACCAGGATTCTCTGATGTCACACCAGGATTGCCTGGTGTATTTTTCATTAGGGAGGGAAAAGAGAGGGCAGAGGAGCAAGGACGTCATGAAAGAGGTTATTTTTTGTTTGTTTTTTGTAATTTTAATTTACTTATACTTTTAAAATAAAGCGAATTTCGAGAAAATAAGAAGTTCACTAAGGTACTACGTTCAGTGCGCTCAGGTTCAGTGCAAATGAAAAAAAAATAGTAAAAAGTCGTTGAAGGTCCCCTTTAACCTGTGGCGGCCTCTAGTTGTATCTGAGGTAATATTCGCACGGATTTTCGGCGCGCCCGCTTGCTTGCATTATGCTCACGGACAGTGCCTGAATAAGTTGAATTAATTGTTCGCTGTTAATCCAATGCCAATGGGCATAGTGCATCCAACAATAGTCACTGAAGAAACAAGAGCTGCAGGACGTCTCTGTCGGATGGCCGGCTTCTAGCACGCACTAGTCGAATTCCGTAAGGTCTTCGCTCCGTGTGCACGCCCGACGTTCACGAGGTGTTCAAGTGTTATTGAATGTTCGAAACTCTCGCTTGAGGTAGTGCCACTGAGCCTTCTCCCGGCTTTTTTTATTCTCTCAGTACAAATAAAATTGCTTGCGCTTTCCTAGTGAAACATACACCAGGCCGAGGGCTGGTGTGACTTGATGTGACACCAGACTTGTTCACCGATGTGATTTGGGACATTGTCACACCAGCAATCTGGTGTTCTGGTGTGACACCAGAAATCTGGTGTTCTGGTGTGAGACCAGATATCTGGTGTGCTGTTGTGACACCAGCAATCTGGTGTTCTGGTGTGACCTCAGGTTTTGTTGTGGTGTGATACCAGAGCACCTGTTGACCGGGTGTTGCTTTACTAACAAAAATGGGTACAATGATAAGTTTGACTATAACGCTGATGCAATAATTACTTTATTCAAAAAAGCAAAAAGTCACAGCAGTAAAGCTTCGGAAGCTTTACTGTTGTAGGAAGTTGGCCGTGATCAAATGAAGCTTGTCCGGAGCCACTCCCCTGCGTCGAAGGACCAAACACCTTCTTGTTCCGAAATTCTTGTCCTTTCAGCTTGCGGTTGACTCGTGTCTTAGTTACGGTGATCCGTTCCGCGTACCCCTCAGCGCCAGTTATCTCCTCGTCTAAGGCATCATATTCTACAGATGGCTCGATTTCCTTGTAAAGATCTTTCAGGGAAGCCTCCTTGATAAGAAGAATATGAAATCTTTCTTTGAGCTCACCGATATAGGTTGGATCCGTGCCCAGCAGGACGCCAATGTCGTTGATGATCTTCGTTGTGGCGGCTCGCAGGGTAGTCCTCTTTCACTTCAGCTGGTCGACGCCCTTCTTGCTCGTAGTAGGCATGATCTGGCCGTTACTTCACGGGTTTCGCACCAAAAAGTGTAATAATTACTAGCTTTCCTTATTGTTTTGCTACCAGACCATGTCTAACCATCTTTAGCTCGTCGGAAGTCAGGAAATTACACAAACAACAATATTTTAGGCTTCGACTCAAAAAGAAGACTTCTTTACTTTCTCAAACTTCAACAAGAATACTGACGGAAATGGAAAGAGAAACCCCCGAAGAGGCGAGCGCCCCAAACTGCTCAAGGCCGCCCGGGAAAAGTGCTAGAAACGAGGGGTACACTCCTTGAGCACAAAGAAGCCCGCCGTGGCGTCTCCGGTGACCACCAAGACGGGAGAAAACAAGGCACCACGTCGGGGGAAGGGGCGTCACACAAACTAATCAAAAACACGCTCGCGGATGGGGGAAAAGTCAACAAAAATACAACATTGATGTCAGGTCAAACTGCCTGGTGTACACACCAGGCTGCCTGGCAGGCACATAAGCCCATTTCGAAAAACAGCGCGAATAACACACGGACAAGAAGAGAACACACAGGACGATGCGCTGTCCTGTGTGTTCCATCAACCTAGTGGACAATGAGACAGTTTTTTTGGGACATGGGTTGACCAGAGAATTGAAGATCGAGATTGAAGATCGAAGAAAGAAGAAAGGAGGAAGAAGACGCAATGACTTTTACCTGTGATGGTGTGTTTTAGTGTGCTGGTGTGTTTTAATTTGATTTCATTTATGATGTTGCGCGCGTAATGGCGAATGACTGGTGGAAGAGGAAAAAGAAGCAGCAATCCTCGCGTGTATTTCTCTGTATGTCTTCTGAGTAGATAGTTGATAGTCAGCGCATCGTCCTGTGTGTCTCTTCTTGTCCGTGTGTTATTCACGCTGTTTTTCAAAATGGGTTCATACCAACTCGCCCAACTTTCCATACTACATAAGCCCATGTGGTGTGACACCAGACTTTCTTGATGTGCCCACCAGGCTGGTGTGCGGGTACATCAGCATTTCTGACGGGCACACCAGGCTGGTGTGTTCGATACACCAGCATTGCTGGTGGGCACACCAGATCCTCTGGTGTCACACCAGGATTTTCTGATGCCACACCAGGATTGCTTGGTGTATTTTTCATTAGGGTTGCATTGGAGTCTTTGGTAAACTGCAAATCGTTATTGAGAGCTCTCATTTTAGCTTCCTTTTTTAGTGCGTGCGCAATTCTTGTGAAAAAAATGTCGATGACCAGCCTATTGCCTCCGTTACCCTGTAAGCTATACCAAGTACCAACTTTTCTATACAATCACAAGGGCCCCCTATTCGCCGCAAAAATGCGTTTTGAGCCGCACTTTGCGGAGTTCGCCGATTGCACCCTTGGAACAAGCCGGCACATTGGATAACTGTCAGCAGGAACCTTGTTTTTAACGAGTCTAGCGGTCCATGCAAGTTATTTGCGTAGGCAACTAATTTCCACCGGTTCCTTGGTTGTGCAAAATGTTTAGGCGTATAAGCGCCTATTCAGAAATGTGCATATACTCGCGGCCTCACTTGTGATCTATAAAAAAAGTTGGGGCTCCAATTCACCCAGCGAATGTGGTTGGCCAGCGAAAGTGTAGTATCACCTGCAACAACTTTTCACTGCACTATATCAAATGATTGACGAAAGAAAAGTGAATGCACTGTACCAAAACTTTTTATATGCAGGGTGTGTCACGTAAGAGTGACGAGAATTCCTAAAATTAGTGCATTTGAGGTAAAAGGATAATTTTCTTGGAACCGCATCACTCGCGGTGGTGGACGTCAAAAAAGGTTTGGTACTTACTAATTAGTTGGGCAATTAACAAAAAATGACTAATCATCTTTTAATTTGTGCAAATAGACATATGGTTCTATTTAGAAAATTGCTGAGCGTCACCAAAAACCCCAAAATTTCACATGTTGACAAAGGTACAAGGCTAACATTTGCGGTTAGGCGACCGCTCGATTTTTTTGTCTCTCATGAGAGCCCCGGAGCCATATATAGGTGAAGAGTCTGGACATCTATTGTCAACGCTGGCCTATCGCCGTAGCTTCGCTCTTCCCATTCAATCCCATAAAATTGATGTCAAGTTTAGCAACTACCTAGCAATGAAAAATGCCGGTGGAACGGCGTTGGCCTGTCCACCATTACCGATTCCAGACCAATGCCCGCGAGTGCAGGGCCGCATTGTATATTCCGTTGACTCTTATTTTGTCAGGTATCTGGCGAGAAAAAGGTTGGTTGTTTTACGGTTAGATGTTCCAATCTGAGCCGTCATGGTTTTCGTTTTTTATGATAAAAATAAACGTCGCAAAATATGACTGAATAAAATCATGCGTTACAATAATTTTGGATGCCCACAAATGGTCCTGTCTTTGTGAAGTAAGAAGTTTTGCTTCATCTTGGAACTTTTTTATAAAATGGAGTTTTTGTTTCAGTAGCAAGGAAAGCTAGCTGACTAGCTGCAACACAATGCTCGCATGTAATGGGTAATGTGAATAATTGTAGCGCGAGACAGGACAGTCTCATGGATAAGAAGCATTTGCACCTGCCTGCTGCTCCAAACCGCCAAGTGAATTCTTTTATAATTGAATTGACGCCTTCCAATAAATGTTATTTTTTGTATACAATATCTGTTCTTGTTGTCGTTCTAAAATTAATTTTCATGGAATGACAAGGCGTTGAATGCTGGGACCACATCGCCACTTTTAACGACCCATCAATTGAGTTTAAATTTATTAAAACGAGCAAGCTTACCCTTCGCGAAGAGCCGCCTGCCGCTGAGTCGCTCAAGGTTTATTTCATAACCTTCCGTTACAAAATAGACGGCTCTAACGTTACCACAAAGGTTAGTGCCGGCGCCGTTCTTAATGACATGAAACTCACACAACCTTTATTCAGTTTATTTCTCTCTTCGAAACTTTCTGGCTTCCTAGATGTACGGAAAACAAGATCGCTGTTTCATTGCTGAGAGAGTTCGGTGGAGGCTATATGGAGGCAGATGGTAAGCATGCACGGCGTGAGCATCCAATATCAGGAGTAGCGATCACTTAGATCAAGCCATTTCGTCTGACACGCTGACGCGTGGTCAAGAGCAGACGCAATTAGGAAGACACAAAGCTCCGGGATACTCTCCGACGAAGTGCTTTATCTCACTTTACAATCTAAGAAACAATTTTCTTCGAAAACACCGGCAACGATGGCATTCTCTACGCTCGCTTATTCTCTCGAAGACCCCTCAGCTGCGAATACAATACAATACCATAAACGTAATTTTTCCAGAAGTACTGGGGGGTATCCCAGACAAAAAGCTGCTAAAAGCAGCTTGACTGGGTCTGGGCTCCTCTTATACATGGCAGCAGCGCGGACAACAAACATACAAAACACTTTATCAGGATAATAAGAAAAATAAAACAAGGTGACATAACACTGAAGTAACAGAAAAAAGTTATGGATAGTTAAAACAGTAGGTGCGTAAGTCTTTTTTGCTAATTGTGTTGATGTTCATGTTGTTCGTGAAACATTTATTTAACACGTACAGTACTTTGTAATGCAATGAGTGTAGGTTGTAATTTGTGCGGCACCGAGGAAGGAGCCAGGTGTCTACACGGCGTGTTTATATTACTTTAACGTTTCTTAAGTTCAGAAATAAAATACAAAAAATCTATGAATGTTGACGATGATAAACGATGAGTACAGAGTAAGCGATAATTATATACGCGTTCTACGGGAAGTATTGTATATCTAGAAAATAATTGGTCCGGTATGGTCTGTATATGAGACACCCGCGATATAACGTAGAACTTGTTTTGCAATAATAGTAGATTTTGAAGGTTTTTCTTAGTTTTCGTAGCCCATACAAGATGACAGTAATTTAAATTAGACTCAAATAGTGCGTTGAAATGTTTTAACTTAATACTGATTGGTAAAACATTTCGACAGCGGGCAATCATGCCAACCACTCTGGAAAGTTTAGCAATCGGATAGTTAACATGGCAATCCCACATCATACACTCGGAAAAAAGTACTCCTAAAATTTTGTGTTGGCAAACTCAATTTGGCAATCACCAAGTTTGATTTCATTTTTAACCAGAACTGGTTTATTAATAGACCTAAATAAATGGCTTTGGATTTTTTGTGTGTTTACTTTAACACCATTAACTTTAGACAACATGTCAAATTTACTTAAGATATTGTTCGCTTTACATATCAGTACATCAACATCAGTAGCAGAAATAAAGAGGCTTGTATCATCAGCATAATTGACAAACTGAACTTTGTGATCGATGTTAACAATGTAATTTATGTATACATTAAATAAAAGAGGCCCAAGTATGCTTCCTTGGGGTACACCAGCAATAACATTATGAAAGGAAGAGTAATGAACGTCAATTAGTACGCACAGTTTCCTACATTGTAGATATGATGTAAGTAAAGCATGGGGTACTCTGCGGACACCATAATTGCCAAGTTATGCAAGAAGAATGTAGTGATTTAGAACATCGAAAGCTTTACTGAAGTCTATAAATACACTTAACGTAAGAAGCCTTTTTTATATTTTGCAAAATAATATCTTTTTGAAGTAATAAAGTGGCTTCAGTTGATTTACCTTGTCGAAAACCCAATTGAGAGTCCGTTAGTATAGAATGTTTTGTGAAAACCGAATTTAGGCGTGTGAGTATAATTTGTTCAAGTGCCTAAGAGAAGATAGGTAATACTGATATTGGACTGTTGTTATTCGGGACGTTCTTATCGCCTCCTTTAAATATGTTAGAAACTTTCGCCAACTTCATGGTTGCTGGAAATTGGCCAGATGAAAATGCAAAACTATATACGTGTGCTAAGCATGGGGCGATTATATATAATACATATTTAGCCGGCTTGATTTGTAATTAATCAATGTCACTACTTTTGCTGTTCTTTAGTCCTAAGAATATATTACATATCTCAAACAATGTATCGTTGTTATGCCTTACAAATAGAAAGGGCACTAGGATTATAAGCATTGGGTTGTTCAACAGAAAAGTGAGTGTTAATAGATTCCGCTAGACATTAATCGGGTGTAAGTGACCGTCTATATTTAATTCACCGATAGAGGGGGACACCTTTGTACGATTTATGATTTCATTTAATATTTTCCAAACCACATCGGGGCGCTCTCTAGTGACATTATGGAACATTTGCTTATTGTATGAAGATTTTGCTTTTCTGAGTTCAGAAGTTAGATTATTCCTAAATTTCTTAAAAGATGAGAGTTTGTTTGGGTCCCTCGTTTTCTGGAAAGTTTTGTATAGGCGGTCTTTTTTATGCATCATTTTAATGTGTACGGCGGTCACGCAAGGTTTCCTTATCTGCTTACTTGCTGTTAAGCTTTTTAACGGAAATGCAAATGATAAAGTTCTTTAAAAACGTCTAAGAAAGTATTATAAGTGGCATCGACGTTTAACCTAGAATAAACAGAGCTCCAGTCAGAGCAAAAAACCGCATTCCTAAATGCCAGGAGGCAGTCGTCGGACATTTTGCGGAAGGTGGCGGTAGTTTTTGTAACTTTTTATGTGTTTCATAATTTTGTAGCGACAGAACTTTGGAATGTGGTCACTGATACTACAGCTTATAGTGCCAGACACCTTAACTTTGGTTGTAATGTCCGCATTAAAAATATCAATTGCGTTCGACGTGCTTTGGGTGATTCTAGTAGCAGACGTAATTAGATATGCAAAGCCGTTAGAGTAGAGTGTACTACTGAAAGAATTTGAATAGAAGGAGTCATCTAATATGTTAACATTGAAATCGCCGCCTAGAACAAGGCGATAGTTATTTACCGGGACATAGTCTAAGAAGCGCTTAAGAAAAGAAATGAAGTTTCCAAAATCTGCCGAAGGGGGCGGTACAGAGCAGTAAAAATAGTGTTACCACTATTTTAGACTTAGTATCCCATAATCGCTTGATATTTGAGAGAACGCATGTAGCAACTCACATTTAGTACAACATTTTAATTGAGTAGAAACACCACCGCCACGCTTATCTGTTCGGTTCAAATAGAAGTGATTATAACCGGGTAAAATGAGCATGTAAGCTTCATGCTGATACCTGGTTTCCGTAAACATTATTATGTCAAAAGAGACACAGCACTGATCTAAATTTGATATGATCCTGTCATGTTTATTTGTTACGGTGCGGGCATTTAGATGATAGATTAGAGTGTTATCTTTCGATGGCAAGCAGTGACCAGCGTCTACAGGCAAAACTAACTATCTATATTCCATTGCAAATAAAATAAAAACGAAACTCATAGACACTGAGTAGATAAGCTAACAAATCTTTTCGATGTCAGCCTCAGAATTTGTTAGCGTTGTGCACCGCTAAAATAACAAAAGGCGTCCACAAGAACTGAAACTTCCAAAATTTGCGCGAGCGCCAGTTGCGCGACGCACCAAACAGCCACGAAACGTATGAAGGGGCCGGTGACGCGGCGCGTGCGGAGGGAGAATAGACAAGATAACCGGGAACTCACTTAACATGGCTCCTGCATAAACACGAGACAACCCAAATACTGCTAAGGGATGAGTGAAAACACAATAAATCAGTCTTATGTTGGAGGGAACCGAGAACCAAGCATACGAGCATAGGTCCCCGGCGTCGGTTGGAATAGGAGATGGCGAAAGGGGAATGGCCTGGTGTCCGTGTGACGAGTCACTGACGTAGAGTTGACGAGTTGTCACGAGGCCACGCCAGCTGGACAGAATCTCTTTTTTATACGGGTCTGAGAAAAGCCCCAGGCTTGTACCTGCTCGACGAGCGGTAAATTTAGCGGCCTACTACGCTTCTCACGTGCTTAAAGTATTTCTAAAGATAAGAGATTTAGGGTTTTTTGATGACGTTCAACAAGTTTCTAATATAACCATATGTTTATTTTCACTATTTCACAGTTCATTAGTAATTTCTAGCTAATTAGCGAAATTGTGAGTAAGTAGCGCACATTTTAGGACATCCGCCACCAAATGTACTCCCGAAAAACGTTTTCTTTTTCCTCGAACATTTTAATTTCAGCAATTGTTTTGCCACTCTTACGTCAAATACCCAGTACGAAGGGCTAGTGACGTCACTCGCCACGTCGCCGCGGCAGCTTGCACAACAGTAATATTGATTTGGAAACATATGCTGGGGAGCGCTACGTTGTTAGCATTGTTATCAGAAGCGCCTTATCATCCATTACGGGGTTCGGATACTTGTCTTGTGCTTGTTCTTGGTTGAAACTGTAGCAACCCGACTGTTCGGACGAAGGAAGAAGAGGTGGCAAAGGGAGAACGAGCTCAGAGGCCGAGCTCAGAACACCGGCAGCTCCCGATCGGACTGGACTTGTTTACAAATTTGTATACACGTGCAGTCCGTTCGAGAGCTGCCGCTGTTCTGAGCTCGGCCTCTGAGATCGTTCTCCCTTGTCCACCTCTTCTTCTTTCGTGCGAACAGCCGGTTGCTACAAAACGAATGCAGTGTTGCATGACATATCTGTGATATGCAAGTTTTCGCTTGAACCGCTTAAGGTTTTCTTTTTGTGGGGACGCCGATACGAAAATATTCGACCAACGAGTCATGTGCAACTTCGCTGTACAAGTAGTCGCTGGATTAAAATTGCTATACATGTGATGCTCCAGACAGTCGTTCACTTTAAGTGCGACCGCAGCCAACATTGCGATCTCAGAGAAAGAATAGAACTGCGCTAAACGTCTCTCCTCGTGCATATTTATGTTTATTGTCACGAAAGATTGTTTGGGGTCTTGCGTGCCAAACCAATGACAGGAATCTGGCAGGCCCGAGAGGAAGACTGAGGAATAAAATCTATAACCTGGAGATACCTTGACGTGCAACCAAAAGCTCAGTTACATGGCTCCTTCTACGAAATACGGCCATGTACGATCGCGGTCGTCTCGGCCGGAATTCGAACAAGCAGCCTAGGGGTGCCCAGGCCGGCGCTGTGCCTCGGAGCAATTGACGCTGTCTGTTTGCTTTTCTCTTTCTTACTCCGTGAAATGTTTGCAGTGGATAAAGTTACCGGAATATAATCATTGCCCCTGAGCTTCTGGGTACGTTTTACACCTCCATTTTCAGGAGGACTTGTAGCTGCGAGCACTACACTGGTGAGGTCGCGCGTTTGCTATCACCTGCTAAACTAATCACGCAAAGTATATGCGCCATATTCCCGCAATAATATTTTATTCCGCAATTGGTTTAGCCGGCGGTTGCAAACGCACAAAGACGACCGCCATGAAGATGCACGTTTAGCGTTGCTTGACTGGCCTCGTCGGAATTTTTGCGTTTGGACTTGCTTTGAAACGTTGTAGAGCTTCTACCCGAAAGCGTCTATCAGGAACGCAAAATGCGATTCTAAATCAAGAAGTTGAAACTCGTCGTCCCTCGATGCATTCCCTCAGAATTGGTTGTCAGGGTGCAAATATTTTGTATTCTTCTTTGCAGTGGCCACCCCGCTGGCCTGCCTTCTGGGTGAAACCGACCAGAAGGTGATCCTCCGCGACGGTTTGTGCGACTACGTCATCTTTATGCACTTAGAGTTTTACAGGGATGGAACACGTGTCTACAAAAACGGTTTGTACAAAGCCTCAGTCGAGTAATACACAAGTCGCGGGGAAAGGCAGAATTTCACCGTAGTTTATGTTGAGTCATCTATTTTAAACACTGCCACAGAAGTAAATTTTTATCGTCATTTGTTTTTATTTGAGTTAACGTTACCAGCAGCCTTTAGTTTAAATTTACTTTCATTACTTTGAAGCTTTTGGTTTTAATTGCTTTGTTCATTTGCATTTTTTCCATCCGATTTCTAAGATGAAATGGAACAACCGTGTCCTGTCGATATTTTTTAATTCTCACGAAAAAAGATATATTTTGCTCTGTGCAAAACTGGGAAATTGTCTCCGAACTGTTTTGGGGAAACAAATGCTTCTTTCGGAACAAAAATCACAGGTCCATGTCGGTCACGTACACGCTTTCCAAATTGGGTGAAGCTGACATTCTGAATGGGTATAACGCACGAACTGTTGCTATGGGCTTGTGATACTTTGTGCACACACTGTACGTAAAACAAACTATTTTTTATAGTTTACAAACTGTGGCTATGTTGTAATAAATATTGTCACGAAGGACAAGTGAAACAACGAAAATAACTGAAAGAACTGAAACGTTTAATGGGGCCAACTTGTCCCCAAAAATAAAAAGGAAACAGAAGATAACAGTAGAGCGTCGCGGACGTCGAAGTCGGCGTAACAGCAGAGTCGAACGCTTGGGCGAAACTGACTTTGGCTCGCCACGCGAAGCCCTTTATGTACACGCGTGGACTTCTGGAGTAAACAGCGTAGAAGATTCGACGCGTAGAACATTCGGGCCTAGCATAAACAACAATGTTCTTGAATTCACTGATCATTGAACTGAAAGTATAAATAAAATACGCGGAACTCCCAGGAATCGAACCCTGGGCCTCCGCACGAAAGACAAGCGCGGTAACCACTCGGCCACGCACGCGCTTGCTCGCCGACGCGCGTGGCAATATCGCAAACGTGACAGATGTTAAAAATTCAAATTCGAAGCTTGTTTTAATCAAATGAAAAAAGGACGTTTTTTTTTCAAGAAGTCACTCATAAAAGGCAAGTTACAGATTCCCCAATATTTTAAAAATTATAAAGAAGTTTGTCTTCAATTTTGTTTTAGCCTTCTGAAATTAAGGACTACAATGCGCTTCATCAGGCGCTTTAAGTATATCTCACAACATATTTGTAGTTTTTAATTTACGGGGCGCAACTTGTGACCCAAGAAGTAGAACAACCCCTATTGTTCTCACAAAAAATAAAGTACTGCCGATTTCAAGAAAGGGCAAGAAAGCTATTGAGAAATATAATATATATCTGAACAAAGAGTGCAATGGAAGTTTTATGTGAAATCAAACATATATAAAAAAATTGTAGTTAAATACAAAATGCAAGCTCTTCCTCCTTGAACAATAAACATATTTTACCGATTTGTGGATTCTCTCAACACGTCTCTTGCTTACAAAAGCAGGTGTGGGAACAAACTTGAGAGGCTCCTCTTACACTCGCTTATATATTGAAACGGGAGTCTGGCGTCGGTAAATTGACAGCCGAGGTAAGGAAGAAGGTTGCCTGTGCGGAGTGCACCACAGTCGGACTGCCCTTGTGGGTGACCGTGCACAAGAGACATAAGCAAATGGTAGGTTGAGAGCTGTGAGATAAAACTGGGGTGTTCGCTTCCACATGGGCGTCCATGGTGCGAGCGGCATCATCGTGAGCACCACCTGTGGCGGCTTATGCGTGTCTCCGGGTCTTCACCTGTTCCTACGGCTGGCCGATTACAGTTCAAAACGCGTTATTGCGCTTATTACTCGGAGATGCATATAAAACAGATAATTTTCAACAAAGAAACTTTCGGAGCGTGAGCGATCAGGGCACTGTTTTGCTGAAGGCGGACAGACTTCCTTCGGAATAACGGATTTAAAGTGCACAAACTGATTTAGCCGTTTCAGTGGCTGACTGCAAGATGGTCGGACTTATCGGGACCTGAGAAAACTTTCGTTCCGGCACAAGCAGCCGTCGAAGAGCTTAACACGCGCAGTAATCTGAGATATGAGCTGGAATGCGCGAACGGCGACTACGTTTCTGCTTAGGTCCAGACGCATCTGACGCTACGAGCTAATGATAGCAATTAAGCAGCATCAAAAGCGCAAGTTACTTGGCCTTTTTCTGATTATGCTGGGTTTAGCGATTTCAGAACACACACAAAAGCACGAGGAACACAATGATGGTGAGATTATAACGCGGTCTTATGCGGAGAGAAAAGTTGTCTGCTTCTAGCGCGGAAGTTCCCGTGACGTCAGAACGACGCCAAGCACTTGTCGGCCTAGTGAAAAAAAAAGCGGTAGATCTTAACGCTGGATGCTTTAAGGTCTACCCACTATTTGTTTTTAAATCAGCCAATCAGTGCTCGGCGTCGTTCTGACGTCACCGCAACTTCCGGCAAGAAGCTGACGACTTCCTTTCCGCATTGGTCATATCAGCTCATAGCGTTGGAGCATCTGCACTTAAAGAGGCACTGCAAAAAAAAGTTTTTTTAAGAGCTAATATGGGACGCTTATTTTTAAACTATTTTCAACCCGAAAACGTTTTACGCGCAATATTAACGCTGTTACACGCGATTTAACTGGAGGCCACACTACGCTCTAAGCCCCGCCCACAGATCAGTGGCCCCGCCCTTTGCTACTGGACTGGCTTGGCTGCTCGACCAAGCAGGCTGACAAGCGTTGTGTCTCGCTTTCGCGTCGTCCGGTGCGTCTAGTCTTGAATTCTAACCCCGCATTGTGTAAGCAGATGAGCGGCAGCTTCCGGCATCGTCTGCTATTTCGACGCCCCTGGGTGTATTCAGCTAAGGATGGTCATAATGGTGTCATGCCTATTTTTTGTTTTAAAATAAATTTTATATGAGGTAGCTAAACCTGTCCACACAACAGGACAGACCTTACTTTTTCAAGATACATTTTTGTATTTGTGAAAAAAAATAGTATTCGAGAGAAGGTTGAAACAATTTTCCTAACTGCGCGACAACGCTACTTTGATGGCCCGAGGAAAAAAAAGTGCAGCTTTCTACTCCGTGACAATTTTTGCGTTTAATTCACGCATACTTTCTGTCGTAATTTATTAAAGTTAACTTATATGAGTATGTATCTCAAGCAAAATAAAATGCCAAACTTACGTATCTTGAGCAAATCTTATATAATATGACATTTTTCGGCGAAAGTTTAAGTCGCCTTAAATTTATATTCAAAAACTGAAATTTTTGTGTTGAGCGTTTAAAGCTTTGTGAATTTTTAGCAAATAATTATCGTTTTACCGTTGAAAGTATTTTCTGAATTGCTCCCGAAAATGTTGTAAAAATCGAAAAAGTCAGTATTTTGTGATTTTTGTGCGGCAATTAAAGAAATATTCAATCTCGATTTTTTTTCACCTTTACCCGATGGGCCCTTGATTACTGATAAATAAAAATCTCCAAAAACATGTAGCAATATTTTGTTTTAAAACAAAAACAATTTCTAACCAGGTCATGGTCGCATCAGTTACCGCTGGGGTGTTTCTGGCTTAATGACCACTGGTACACGAGAAACGCATGCCCCAGCATCCGTACCTCGTAATATTAATGCCCAGGCGCAATGAAGCACTCTAGAAAGAACACGTGAACTTGTTTTTATTGCTGATGTTGCTGACATGGCCAATAAATACAAAACTATACGGCGCGTCCGATACTTTAAGGGTACTTGGCTGACAAAATAATTCATCGTTCAACAAACCACTAGGACCAAGCGATGTTACGGAAGCCTTTGGTCTCACTCATAAAGGGCGTGGCTGGAACGGAAGGTTTGGCAGGTGGTATATTATTGCAATGTAACGCATGGCGTAGCTGAGCTCCAAGCGCGCAAAGGCGATCGTATCTCACCGACTCGAGGCAGTGATACGCGACACCGGCGGCGTCCGCTGCGCTGTGTAAACATAACCGGCAGGGCATGTGGTGATGGTAAACAAACACCAGAGGAGGCGAGGCGTGTAGATGCGAGGTTTGTGAAGAGGATCTCAATGCAGTGCTTGCATACTACAAAACGGGTGAGCTGGACTGCTGAAGGCAAAGCCCGAATAAGGAGGATGTTTTGCGCGTGAAAATCAAGGGAGAGACCCACTGGGGGTTCTAAAACGCTTCCGGTCCCTGCGCGAGGCATATGGCGACTACAAACTTGGCCACCCCAGCTCTGCGATCGGTATCACAAAGTCTATATCTCTGCGACTGCTTGCCACACCGGGAGGTGTGTCTTTGTACCTATTGTGCCAAGTTCCATTTATGTCTCTTGGGACTGAAAAATACGATAGGGGACTAAATATTTGCGGAAAATGTGCAGGCTCTCTGTGTATGTCCGCAGCCTACTTCCCCTTGGTTCGTCGGAAAGTGCGACCAGTGCTCAAAGCGAAGAATCGACGTTCGAAAAATTCGATATTGGACATGATGAGGAGGGAGTCTTCGCCACATGGGAATCGGGGGAGTTAATTAAGAAGACGCTGACGGCCGCACCGCTTATCAAGGAGCTTCAAAAGACTGTGATAAAGTCGATACCTTACAACTACCAACGAAGCGTGCAAGCAAAGGTAATACATGACGAGAAGCAGTCTTGTGAAAGGGGTGCTATTGTTTTCCACTTTGATTTTGCCGAGAATTGGACCGTGGTAGTTGCGGACGATATACAGACGTACCATTGGCAGTAGAAACAAATCAGCATCTTTACGTGCATTGTAATGTCAAGAGAGTCAACGCGGAGCTATGCCGCTATTTGCGACGACCTGACTCATGACTTGGCGCATGCATGCTTGGCCTGAACGAAAATTAAGGCACACCTCAAGGACAAAGCACATTTCTACTCTCGCCTCACCTACGTTCGTGATGGAGTGGCTGACAATTTGAAGAACTGGTACCAACTTCACTAGTTGTAGTTCAGTGAGCTCCAGACGGCGAAGCGTATCTTTTCGGAAAGGAAACAAAAAAAAAAAAAAACAAGGGTGGAAGAACGCCAAGAGGGTGCCTGGAATCTAGTCGCTTCATATGTAGAAGTATGAAAAATCAGATCAGGAGAATTTCTTGTACTTGGCACGCAGCGCGGACTCTGAGTGGAAGAAGCCTTGAGTCCCTTTTACGTGTTCTAGTAGATTGCTTGTGTCACCAAATCCGGCTGCGCTAGGTTATATTAGAGAGTCCTCTCGTTGAATTACCCGGAGACAAATCCAGGCGTACATCACAGTTTCCAAATGGCCATGCCCTTCAATAAAAACAAGAACCCGCGGGACAGACGGTTCGAAAGTCTATTTGCACCTGGGTTAAGTGCTGAAACTATTTATTGCGACGTTTCGGTACTTGTGAGCGCCGTTATATCATTTCTGTTGCTATTAAAATCATCGTTTTAAATAAACTCTCGTTATATTAAAACTTGCGTTACATCCTCACCCGCGGTGTGGAAAGACCTCGCCCGCGGTGTAGGCCGATCGACTGATCAGCAGTTGTTTCTTTCTTTTCTGTTTATAGTGAACCACTAACCTATGAGCGAGTGATGGCGTATGGCATTCGGTGGCGCCGCTGGCTGATTCACACCAAGGGCATTCCAATTTCAAATAAAGATCCGCAGGTTTTTGCACTCTATGACTCTCTTAGAATTGCATGAGAAAATATTTATCCAGATCGATAACTCTCTTCCTCCCTTGACCCTCTCACAGATCATGACTTTTCTGATTGCGGATGAGGCGTCACAGAGATGATACTGGAGCGACTTGAGTAGCGCCGTAGCGCACACTTGGCTGTTGCCTACGACGCTGAACCGCTTACGCTACCTAAATCCACTCTTAAATAACCTTGATTTCCACTCATTCGCCATTGTTTTTCGAGATATAAGCTGTTATCGTTCCGCACTAGACACGCCCGCCATCGGTCGGGGCAAACGCTTCCCCAATGTCGCCCGTTCCAAGCGATGCCTAGAGAAAAGAATCAAAATATTTCGTCAGCAAGCTTTCGAGCGTTGCCCAGAAATACGAATCAAAATATTTTGTCAGCGAGGCACTAATATCAAAGTACTACCTTGAAATCTTGGCACAATGAACATTTAACCAGCCAAGTATAACAAAAGAATATGTATCGGACGTGCCGCAATGTTCAGTTTTCGTTGGCAATATCAGCCACATCAGCAATAAAACCAAGTTCCCGCACTATTTGTAGAGAGTTTCGAGGCGCCTGGGCATTAATATGACCACTTACGGTTGCTGTGGCACGCGTCGCTCGTGTGCCACTAGTCGTTAACATAGAAGCGCCCCAGCGGTAATTGGTGCGACCACGACCTGGTTACGCATTTGTTTGCTTCTTTTAAAACAAAGTAATACCACATGTCTTTGCAGATTTCTAATTGTTTGTAAACAAAAAGTTTCAGCTTTAGAATATAAATTTAAAGCGACTTCAAAATTCGCCGAAAATTGCCACATTGTGTAAATTGATCAAGATGCCAAGTTTGGCATTTTATTTTGCTTGAAATATCTCCTCATGTACGTTAACTTTAATAAATTCCGGCAGTAAAGTATGTGTGAATTAAAAGTAAAAATTGTCACGGTGAAGAAAGCTGCACTCTTCTTTCCTCGGGGCCATCAAATTTGCGTCATCGCGCAGTTGGAAAAAAACGTTGCTGCAACCTTCTCACGAATATACTTTTTCACGAATACAAGAATGTATTTTATAAAAGTAAAGTTTGTCCAGTTGTGTGAACATAATTAGAATTAGCTGTTGGGCTAGTTGGTTAAACATCTTAAATACAACCTCACCGTCAGGAAACTTGGCCATACATGTCAGAGACCAAAAATGCACTCCTCTATTCAATCAAACGAAAGTACTCAAACGCTTTCGGAGCAAGAGTGCCCGAGAAATTTTTGAGGCAAAAACTATAATAGAGAAAGGAGACACCTGCTTCAGCACACCATCAATTTCACTGTCCGAGAAAGAGATAGGATACCTCAACCTTTTTTCTTAACCTGGCTGCTTTTCCTTCTTTTTATATTTCTATCCGTCTCTCTTTTTTTGAATTTAATTTTGTTAATTTTGTTAGTAAAAATTTTTAAACATTTTACGTGCGAATAGAATTGGCATTTCAATTTAGTAAATCTCCTCTCATTTTCGTCTTTCTTTTATCATTCATTAAACAATCAGTTGTGAGTAAGCGCTTGTCCTGTTCACTCTGTGTTCTGTCCTTGTCCTTTGCGCTTTTGTATTTAAGATGTGTGAACAGGTTTAGCTACCTCATAAAAAAACATTTTGTTTAATAAAATGAAAGCCGTTGACAACTCCCTGTAACGCCGAATTAGAGCGCAGCTCTTGAGGAGGAGGGGAAGGCACGGGGGAGGGGTAACGTGACCTGGGGGGGGGGGGTTACGTTGCCTGGGGGTTACGTGACCTCGAGAGGGGGCGGAGAAAATTTTCCGCTAAATTTAGCGGGGAAAATTTTCCGCTAGATTTAGCGGGAAAATTTTTCCGCTAAGCGGGGAAAGTTTTCCGCTAAATTTAGCGGGGAAAATTTTCCGCAAAATTTAGCGGGGAAACATTTCCTCCTAAATTTAGCGGGGAAAATTTCCTCTAAATTTAGCGTGAAAATTTACCCATCATGCACCGCGCGGTTACGCCGACGGTGACGCCGATGTCGACGGCGACGCCGACGCCGCTCAAGCCGGAAACGGGCGCGTAAGAGCTGCGCTCTAAAAATAGGCATGACACATCCATGACAATTCTTATCTGAATACACCCAGAGGGCGTTGAAATAGCAGACGATGCCGGAAGCTGCTGCACGTCTGCTTACACAACTGGCAGGCGGTGTTAGAAGTCCAGACTAGGCGCGTCGGATGACGCGAAAGGGAGACACTACGCTTGTCAGCCTTCTCGGTAGAGCAGACAATCCAGTCCAGTAGTAATGGGCGGGGCCACTGATCTGTGGCCGGGGCTTAGAGCGGAGTGTGACCTGCATATATTTCCCGGTCCCTACAAACCCCTTCGTACCAGCAATACACCTGCGGACAGGACCTACAACCGTCATGCCTCATCGCGACAAAAAGAAATCCCAAACAGTGATTGCTGCTGTTTGGGGTTTCTCTTAAGGCGGAACAGGCTTTCGCTGTGTCAATCTGTCCTCACCAAGGTCGATGACGGCGCCATAGTTACGCAGAAAGTCCATGCCGAGAATGACGTCTCTGGAACAGTCTTGTAGAACGACGAATTTCAATGGACTCGTCTCGCCATGAAGTTCGACGCGAGCAGTGCACCTTCCGACAGGCGTGATAAGGTGTCCTCCGGCGGTTCGAATTCGTGGCCCTCCCCAGGGTGTCGTAACTTTTCGCAGGTGGCGAGAGCGCCTCCCTGTCAAGACTGAGTAGTCTGCTCCGGTGCCCACGAATGCCGATGCGTAGTGGCCGTCGATAGAAACTTTTAGGTTGTTGGGCACCTTTGCAGTAGCGTCGTTCCAATGGGTGGCGCCGGAAAAGTGAGAGCGCTCCGGCGTTCTTCGAGGCTCTTTACTCCTGTCGTCTTCGGCAACGCCACCTCCCGGCGTTGCCGCACTTAGTTTTAGTGGCGATGCAGAGAAGACCAGCTTTCTCGGTGGTTGCATGGTGCTGGAGATGCTGAACGCCGTTGCGATGGTGAGCGAGATCCACGGCGGATAGACGGCACTGACGAAGGCGAGCGTCGGATGTACCCCTCGATGTAGCGAGGGCGTTCGCCGTACCACGGGCGTCGGCCGTTCGGGTGGAAACCACGCAGCCCAAGTCGACGGTAAGGTCAGCCGCGGTAGATGTGGTCGACTTCCCCACAGTGGTAGAGGCGCGGGCGTCGGTCGGCCATTCGCCACATGTCGGTCTTCCTCGTCGAGGGTCGCTCCGGGCAGACGTAGTGGGCTTGTTCCCGCTGACGCTGAGGATACCGCGACGTTTGGACGTCTCTTCGGGGTTGCCGCCGGGGCCTGGCGGGGAGCTTGCGGCGGTCGTCGGGCCACGGCGGCGCAGCACAACGTCGGTTCTTCTGGCTCCGTCACGTTAATGGGAATTTCAGGTTTACCGCGCGTTTCACTTCCTCGCGCACAACCTCGGCGATGGAAAGTGTCGCTGGACGACTGGAGGCTGGCAGCAACCTGCAGAGTTCCTCCCGGACGACGTCCCGGTTAATTTCGCGGATGTCCGGGGTTATGGGGGAGGTTTTGCCGCTAAGCAGGGTGGATGCAGCGACGCCTGGATGTCGTTGGTAGTGGGAAGCGCGCGCTTGGAGGGCGCGCTCGGCTTTGACGGTGGTCGGTGGTTGCGGACGGGGCCTCTGAAGATGTCATCCCTTACACCTCGCAACAGGATCCGCAATTTATTTTCGTTGGTGGCTTGAGGGTCGGTGTGAGCGACCAGGTGCAGAACATCCTTGACGAAACTGGCGATGGTCTCATTTGCTCCCTGATTACTCATTCGAAGAAGGTCCTCGGCCCTCTACCGTCCATACTGGTTTGTGAAAGTCCGTCTCAGCTTATCCTTGCAGGCAAACCACAACATCAACCAAGTTTCGCGATTTTCGAACCAGTGCCTGGCCGTTTCTTCGTGAGCGAAGTAAAGATTCTGGAGGCGCTGCTCGTCCGTCCATTGGTTGTGCTGGACCACTCGCTCGTACTGGTGTAGCCAGTCCTTGATGTCTTCATAAGACTCACCACGGAAAGACGCGGGCGTACGAGCAGCGACGTGTAGGACAATGACGGGTGGAGTGGTCTGAGTTCCGGAGGTTGGTGGTTGGTACGGCGGCTTGCTAGGGCGTCGGCGTCTTCTACGCCTTTCGGGGCTAAACACTTCACTTGGCCTGGATGTTTTCGTAGGTGTGCGCTCCACGGGCATAGAATGCGATACCCCGCACCTCCACCAAAATGTCAGGAATGACAATTGATCAGACGATGGTAACTGAAGGAATTAAACGTTTAATGGGGCGAACTTGTGCCCAAAACAAGAAGAAAACAGTAGAGCGTCGCGGGCGTCGATGACGGCGTAACAGCAGGATCGTACGCTGGGGAGAAGTGAACCCGGCTCGCCACGCGGAGCGTGTTTTGTACCGGCGTCGGTTTCTGGAGCATTCGGCCTCGAATTTTCGGGGCGTAGAACCTTCGTAACTCGGTGAAACGAGAAATTTCTCGACCTTGCGAGAATGACAAGCAGAAAGAATTAGTAAAAGACACGCCACTCCCACGAATCAAACCCTGGCGGTTCGCGTCGGTGGCAAGCACGATAACCGTTAGACCACGGCCGCGCTGCCTACTTGGCAACTGCGTGCGCTTCAATATAAATTCAGTATTGTATGTAAAAGAAAACATTTGCTCTACACATAAATTAACGTACCTATGTTTCAAGAATCTTGAAAATACAAGATTAATTAAAATATTTTTTTATTATTAGGGAAGGTATGATAGTGGCTTGTTTCAAATAATTTGAAAGTGTAATAAATGGTTTCTATATCCGCAATTAAAGCTGGAATCTTGTAAAACGTGCATTATGAATGCTTCTTAGATGGATGCTATCATGACCAATATTGTGACATGAATATGATTAATGACCTAAAAATGATACCTTCAAATTTTTTCATCAATATGACAGCAATATTATTTATCGAGTCATTTTTTATATTAGGTTCCGATACTGCTTAGAGCCACACATTATGTAAGATCACAAAAAAGCAATGCATAAATTATGGGAGATAACATTAGATATTAAAAAGGTGAAGTTAAACGTAACCCTGCAGAAAGCAGCGACAGTAAAACACAACACTAATGGCTAACATAGATGTTTTGTAAGTTACATTTTACGAAAGCTCTCGAAAGTTACAATTATTAAGTAATTGTTTGCACTCTTGGGACTGCCGTTTAGACGGTCAAAATATTGAAGTTTATTTGCATGCGTGTACATTTAGTTACCAAGCTCGATGGTAAGAACTTATGCTAGACTCATTACCAGAGAAGTGAATAATATTACTTCCTAACTGTACAAAAGACATATCAAAGGATGTTACGTGATGTTTTGAACACGGCCATGAAACACAAAGAGCTCAGAAGTAAATGAAACTATAAAATGTTTCTGGAAAACTCTACACACAGTCAAGTTAAAAAAGTCACCGGGTAAAAGAGATCATGGCAGACTTATTCGCTTTTGGTTTGTAAAACAAAAGCGTTAAAATTGTCTTGGCCGAAATAAAGACGGTGAATCTTCAACAACTGATTTGAAAAGCTTGATAGATTGTAGAAATACTACAAAATTGTACAACTGTGTGAAAATGGATTAGAAGCGCAAGCTGTGATTTTATCAACACAAAATAAGTTTTATGTCCGCGTTCAAGTTCGCGGTGCTCTAAGTTGGTGTTCAGTTGGTGCGTTTTCGATATACTACATAGAGGACAAAACACAAGCGGTACACACAATGGGACTAGCGGTTCTCTGCAAACACGAAAAGGTGAGTAAAAACAGTCAGAAACACAACAAAATATTGACAGCAGACAATTCGAAAGAAGTATCTTTTTAGATACTAGAGCACTGCGATACTGAGATAAAGTTGGCACATGTCGGAATTCAGGCAATTCATGGTTAAAGACTTGAACGAAGTCGTCTCACTGCCGAGAGTTCGCTCCCAGAGAGGCGGAGTGAATTCATTGTTGAAACATGCATGTCTGTCCGTGTCATTGTCTCAAGATACGTGTCCTGCTACTTTAGAGTTTTACAAACTCCCTCTAATGTGATGGTATTGTCCCCTCGGTCCTTTGATTTCGCTCAACACGTGAGAGAAGTGAATGCCCTTTGACGCCCTAGCCTTCTGCCAGCCCTTCGACTCCCTAAAAACGGGTATTCGGCAATCGAAACAAGCTATATATTCTTGATTTTATGGCTCAGGTTTTCAAGAATCACTATTCTAATATTTTAGGGTTCAGTTTTTTAACAAATCTGCGGGAGACGGTTATAAAATTCAACTCCGTTGTTTTCAAATCATTCATTGATGCTTGATGCTTGAGAACACCGCCCACTTCTTTGGACGTGGTTCTCCGGGCCCTGACGCTGAGTAGATGCACTTGGTGACATTTGTCTTCTTCTCGAGTTCGTATGACTAAAAACGATTCTTGAAATAGCAAGGAGCACTGTCAGATATATAAATGACATCAGAAAACATGGGCCGCAGCTCCTTAAGCCGTTCTTCGACCAATGCGAGTGCAAAGAGCGTCTGTGAAGAGTCGTTGCAAATGTCATCATGAACCACATCAAAGCTTAGCGTTCGCAGCTGAAGATCGTTACCGCCTTCTACTTTCAGTGGTAAGCTTGCACGGCAAATTAGATAACACTCTCATTGTCGGCAAAATCGAAGCGTAACATAACGGCAGTTTTATGATTTATTTATTTATTCACAATACCTTACAGGCTCTTTTCCAGAGCATTGAGTAAGGCGGGTATTATACACATCATTTCACAAAAGAAAATAAAACAAACGCACATACAGTCTCACACAAATTTGTCATGTAGGCACAGCATACAATGAAAACCCAGCTAAGTACAAATTTAGAAAAAAGAAAACAATAGCAAAAAAAATGGACTGATATAAAAAGTTGTCGTTACACAGAAACAGATTTAAGAGGAAGCGCATTGCTTTGATGATTGATCGTGTGATTGTACATTCGATTTTTTGAAGTATATATGCGGCATTTTTTTGAGCGCGTCTGATGTAATAGACGCGCGTGTATTTTATCATCTAGTTCTTGAAAGCTTTATTTAAAGATTTTGCCTCCAAGTGTTTTGTAATTAACTCCCCACAAGGCTTCCACGAGGCCACCTCTAAGTCATATAAGGTTCAATGCATAATTTCTTGGGGAGACACATTTTCTCTTCGAACAAAGTTTCCATCTTAAGAGGAATTGATTTTCTAAAGGAATATCACAAGAAATAGATCCTGAACATTTTCAAGTGTCGTGGTCTTTTCTGTTGCATTTGACAGAACTATAAGAAAAATCGAGAAGTTGGCACAGTACACGCCTACTTATTCTTTGTGAAATGGGCGTTTTTTAACATACCTAACACGCATGTCACGATATTGAACATAACAGCACTCATACCATGGCGCATTCCCAGCACACAATTCACGCGAGTCAAGCTTTAATTGTGAACATACAAACAACATACTACAATTTCTATTTACATTGTGCATTAAGCCACTCTTATACATTACATTCTATACACGAAGGAAAAAGAATGGGGGTTTTGAGAAAATCGATCCCAAATTTGCTAGCTATTTTAAACATTGGTCAATTGAAATGTATGGTGAAAATGCCTTTTCTACAAATTATTAAAGTTGCGATGAATAAAAAAAGTACGCTGAGGCTTTCTTATGACACCGATTTCATTAATATATCTTAAATATATTACGTTTAAAAAATTTTCAAACTTTGCCAATAATTATTAAAGAAACGTTGTTTGAGAGTTTTTTTAGTCAAACTATTGTAAAGTGTAAAATTTAGTTAAATTAGTGGGCAAAACGAAAAACAAATATTTTTAAAATGTAACCAGAGAGTCATAGTGCAATAGTTTTATAAGTACCAAAATAGCGAGTGGTCAAAAATTCCACCTCGAACAGGCTGAAGGAATGTCAGCTCTCACCTCGGCCGCTTCGATGGCCAATAACTTGGAAACAAAAAATTCGCGAAGCTTGTCGTTTTCACTGTCTTTTATTTAAAGAATGCAGCAAAACCATATTTTTCACAAGAAACTGACTATTTTCGACCGTAGATTCTTATCTAAGTTGAGATGAAAACACGCATATCAACGGGTAAACGTTTTACAGACGCTTCCGAGAAATATATGCGTACAAAGGAGAGTGCACAAACAAAAAAGCTGAAGGTTAGAAAAAAAATTATAATATATTTGAGAAGGAACAATGCAAACCACAGTGTAGGTGAACAAGTGGAACCCTAAATGCGTATTTAAAATTATTGTATAAAATAAAATTTCAAATAAACAAAATAAAACGGGCACAAAAGAATTTGTAAAAGAAAAAAAATACGTTTACACGCAAGAAATTAGTGCAAAGATTTCTAAAAAGATCAAAAAAGGCTTAGTGGGCGGTCGTAGTGTCTGTGCATGTAGATAACCCCAATAAAGTGAAGCCAAGTAATCAACAATATTCGTTTCACGCAATCTGCGGCACAAGCATGGGTGCAAAGCTAAGTTTCTTCTATCGTTCCAAACTCATATCTGCTTGCTCCAAAACGTTTATAAAAAGGGAACGACAGAAATCTCTTATATTCCGATAAATTCAGCACAATAATACAATAGGGAGCACCTTGAATTGTACGCAACTTTTACTGTTTGGCGCGTTTTAACGCCTCTTAAATTGAGCCAATTAAATGACTTATTGCTAATGCGAATGTAAACTACAATTAAAAGAGCAAAATGACACTTTTAGTAGATAATAACTTGGGAACGTTTCTCTATTATGAGTTTCATAAGTACACTCGTGGTCTTTTCAGCTATGCGACTGCTGACTTCTAATGTTAAATCCTTTTTATATATTTAATGAGTAAATTTGAAACAATGTGAACCTGTTAGAAATAAAACAAAGTTGCAAACCTAATGAGTGAATACAAACGAATATATATTATGTTCTTAATGAGCGAACTCCAATCCATTCCTAACGAGTAAATTTAGAATAGTTGATATTGAGTTGTTATTGACCACACTTAATGGCATTCCACTCGAGTAAATTTAATGGGAGGGTGATTTCAGATATGATCGACCAATGGGTGGCTGGTCGACATTATTTAAATCAACTGATGTTTTTATATACAACTGCATGTCTAGTGTCTAGTATTAACTAATCCAAATATTATTGTTTACCAGAAAAAAAATTTGAGGTCAGGAAAAAGTCTCCTCTATGCGGATATAGAGGTGAACCGTTGCATTAACGAGCACAGATGGAGGGGACACGTTTGAAAGTGAATAACTAAAGCAATAAAATTAGAAGAATTGTAATACTTCTTAAAAACAAACTATGAGTACAGATTGAAGATAAAGTAAGTAGGCAGGCGAGCTGGTTGATGTTACACATTTTTGAAAACCGGAGACGACGGACGAAAAAAGTACAGCTTGTTTGTGATATATAAAAATTAGATATATGTAGCTTATATTTATTTTTCTAAAAATTGCCAAACATGCCTGCTCAAACCACAAATGGCAAAGTTTGAAGGCCTGTATCTCATGACATAATTTAATCACAATCATATAATTTTCAGGCAGTATTGTACTTTTATATGGATATTATTTATCTTGCATATAAGGCATCTCAGCGATACGATAGTTGTGATATATTTAGGCAAACATGAGAAAAATCAAACAACGAAAAATTACGATGCCAATAAAAAAAACACTACCCTCGATTTTGTTTTAAATTTGGGTTCCCTATCATACTCTATTTCGGCATTCATTTATATTAAAACATGTTGCATTGTTTGATGGAGAAAGAATACACACATCCCCAAATTAGGGTTCTTTTCCTAAGCCTACACTTAGCAGTGCCCCTTACATGAAGTGGCTCTGAGCTCAAGTTTCATGAAACTAACACACATCGTTTATCATATTTTTATGAAGATGAGGCCGTTGATAGCTGTAGCAATCGTTCTCAGAGTATTAGTGAGGAGAAACTACTGTGTTCAATGGGCTTGCATATTACGGACTAGTGATCCGAGAAAAGATCCTGCAGCCACCGGCCTCTGGTAAATTTGTTCACTTTATTTTGCTAGGGCACTATATGCTACTCTCTCTTCCCCTCTATCTCCTTATATCTTTCTCTTTCTTTCTCTCTCTTTCTCTTATATATATCCCTGACTTATATCTACAATCAAAACCTTTCGAAGCATTCCCTTTCTGCGTGATAGTGCTCTGAGGCTAGCAACAATCATTTCCTCGCTAAGATAAAGATAATGGCACAATAGTGGACGGAAGTAGCAGACGACCCTCGTCACTATTTCTGGAAAAACTGATGACACAATCTTTTTCTCATCTCCCTGCTCACTGTAGAGGATAATGGGGTTCGGTTCAACCAGGAAAATATGGCCAGCGATGCCTGTTTACTGAGAAGTTGTGCCTGTCACCATACCCCTCGCTAGCGTCACGGGCGATAATATCAGGCACAAAGGGGCCCACCGATATACTGGAGAATCCCCAGATACCCGAGCCGCGCCCGCCTAACTACAATAGAGAGTAAATATTGTCACCAAGTTAATCTTGAAAAGGTTAACATGGCAGCAATGTTTACGTTCTAGGTAAGGAACGGCATGGCCTGTGAAATGAACCGGATCCTTACAGCGAGGTGCAAGGCGAGCTCTGAGAACCTGTCTGCTGCCCTAGAGTACTTCAAAAAAGACGAGCTACAATGTTCGCGCCAAGGTCCAAACCAGAAGGACGTGATCTCTGTCAAGCTCGATGGGAAAAAAACGTTCGTGCCAAAGCGCTTCCTGACACGCTCAATCCGAGGGTCCTTTCGTGTATACAAAGACAACCCTATTGAAAATCGCTATGAGGGGGACTTAAAACTTGTTTAGAGAGTGTGGAGGGGACTTCAGGAATTCCTGCGATGTTTGAAAAGGACACCGATATTTCCTGGTGGGTTTGTTGGCCCCGTCAGATGCTCTCCTGAAATGTCTGAAGTGCCCTTTACAATGCCTTGAAATGTCTGAAAGCCTGTCAAGAACTTTTCTAATGGGGTGGGAAAACCTTCAGGCTTTTTGGGATGTCTGTGGAATCAGGGCTTAGGTGGAGAAACACATTTCGCAGAATTAGAGCATAGCCTCTTATTGTTCGCGACGGGAAAAAACATAAGTAGTTGGAGAATACCGATGGTATGTGTGTACGGTGAGATTTTTATTACTGCTCTTCTATCAAACACGAGTGGGCTCTTGAACCCGTCTGCTACTGCCCGGGTGTTCGGTCACCAAGGAGGCCACTGGGGGCGACCGCCCCATGTGGAGAATTGACGAGCCGCGGGCCGAGTGGTGTTGGCCGAGCGGCGTTTCGAGGCAAACGCAATCTTGTCCGCTCGAAACGAGATGCGTGCAACAAGCTTTGCTTGTTGCACGAATAATAAAAAAGGGCAAGCTGAGAGCAGCGCGTTGCTCAGAAACAGGGACGCGGTTGAGATAGCCAGGGCGAAGCGAGAGCGACTCGTTCCGGGAACCGGTTCCTACGCGGGGGACGGTCCCCAAAAAGGAGAAAATAAACAGAACCATTTTGCATTTCACCAGAGTCAGACGTCCTCTCTTTTTCGTCGTTAAAAACACGAATAGCAACAGCAACCCACACCTGCGCTTCTCTCCGCCCGGCGATGGTGAGAGGGTGCAGGGCTGCGTCTCCAGCGGTCGGCGGGAGAAAGTGGTAAGCCGGGGAGGCCACGGGGAGGCCAGTATAGCCATTTTTCTCGGCTCGTGGGTGGTAAGCTTGTTACCGCCGCCGCCGCCGCGGATGTCTGGAGCGAACCAATTTCCTCCAGGAAGGTGAGCTTGGATTTGATGGCTCGCCCCTTGGTCTGTTTTAATCCGTGCAGTTTCTTCCTTGGTTACGCAGGTGAACCCAAGTTCGGCGTTGGCCGCCTTCAGCTCCGCTCGAGCGCCATCCTGTTCAGCACAATCAAGGAAATGGTGGCCATTGTCGGCCTACGCGTCGCAAGCCTGGCAGTCGGGGTCAGCGTCCCACCGCGTGTTGTGCCTGCGGACCGGGATCATGGCACTGTGGGTCTTGAGACGGTGGATGACGGCCACTCTCCGGCCTTGTTCCTCCGCCTCTTCGTCCGTCCGGCTTCAGAAGCATTAAGCGGGCGAAAAATACGCCGAAGACGCCGCCGCGACGGCATCATGGACGAAACCGCAACTGTGCTCAGGATTTCTCAACGGTGGCGGGTGCTGCTTGAGAGTTTGTGGTTTTCGCTAAACGTGCTTACTGAGACTGTGTATGTGTCCTTGAGGTGTACCTGCTCGGTTTTTAAGCTGAACTACCGTACATCAGGAATTTACCCAGCGGCATTGTGAGCACTTTTAAATATATTTTTCTTTGTGATAAATAACTCAGTTGTTCCTATTTGATATGATCTCTTTCGGCTACAGCTGCTGACGCCGGGTTTAAATAAACGTTGTTTTTTATCGTCTTTCTGAGTTATAATATGTATGTACAACTAAATTTGCGCAATAAATTTTCAATAACGTTTTGAACTGCATTTTTGCCTATGGTTCAAAGGCATTTGGGTGTCTAAAGGGTTGATGGGCTAAGGGGTTTGGGAAGTAGGATCTGGCGGGTTGAAGGGCTGTGGGGCTGAATGACTTTTCTATGAGATATCCATGAAGGTTTTTTCTGTAGGGTATTTTTGAAGGGCTTTGAAGGCCATTGAGGTCCCATAATCCTTCTAGGATGATGGGTCCGTTAGAGTTATTTTCAATAGTGAAGCATCCTGATTCCGGCGTTGGGCTAACGAAATATTATTTCTTACGCCCTAGATGGGTGAATTGTACTCCACTCCAGAAAGTGTGTGATTGCGTGCACTGCGCCAATTATTGCCTTTGTATTGCTGCTCTAAAGAAGGTTACAGGCTCAACATTCAAGACTGGTGAAATTAACTCCGCATTTCTTTGCGACCCACTAACAGGTCTGTGTCTTTAAGGAGGATGTGATCAGTGCCCAAAAGCCCAAAGAGGAACTTCATTTCCCAGAGGATAAAGATATTGTGCTTACAACACGGAAATACGGCGACCTTGTAAAAAAAAAAACATTGGATTTTGAGATTTTTTAGAAGTCCTTCAAGTAACGGTTGAAAGTTGGATATTTCACAACCATATTCGACAAACGCAAGATAACGCAATTTACGATGAAAATCAGTGCATGCAACGCGGGAGAATAGTCTCATTTTGACTTTGCTGAAACCTGGACCATCGTCGTGCTTCCTCACAAAGTTCAAGCATGCCACTGAAAAAAAAGTGAAAGCCATTTACAACTTCCTGTAACGCCAAATTAGAGCGCAGCTCTTGCGGAGGAGGACGAAAGAATACTGAGGAGAGGGTATACCTCTCTTCCTCCTTCTCCTTCTCCCCTCATCCTTCAATCTCCTTGGGAGGGGGGTCCCATTACCTCGGGGGAGGGGGATCACGTCAGCTATGGGGGCGAAGGCCACGTGACCTGGGGGGCGGGGGGCTCGCGGTTAAGCAGACGCCGACGCCACACAAGCCGGAAACGGGTGCCTAAGAGCTGCGCTCTAAAAGGTTACTGAAGTGAACTCTGAAGAAAGGAGCCATGGGCAGCGTGTCTGGTTTGCCAACAGACTGAACATTTATTCGACACTGCCGATTGCTTTTATCAGCTTGGACAATTTTGATAGATCGGCCGTGGAGAACAAATTGTTGTCTGTATGTTTATACAGCTGGAAGTTAGTCTGCCTCGGTGGGCGTCTGGTGTCTCAGCTGTAGATGAGAAATTTAGCCAGTGCGGTGCAACCGCTAGCCTGGGGTCTTTAGCGTGCACCACGCACTAGTGATGCACGACTGCACGCCGGTACGATGCTCATCCAGATACAAACGGGCAGGGGTGGTGCTCGAACCCAGGATCCCTGGGTTCGGCAGCGCGAGCTTTCGCTCCACGCGCGTCGAGCTGGGTGTGCGCTTTAGCCCACTCGGCCACCGATGCCCATCGGCCGTGGAAAGTGAAAAACAAAACAAAAATGCTTCGTCAGCTTGAGGAGCCGCAGTGCAGTCGCAGCGTGTGCAGCGTCACTCGCTCCCCAACAATCCTCTACCCTTGTAGAAGAGACGTGTTGGGGGCCGGTGACTTCGCGCTGATCGTCGTGGAGTTTGGGGCACTGGAGCCGGGGCATCAGATGTTGGTAAGGCCTCGGGTGGGGCAGCCTCGGAAGCGGGTGTTGGGGCGGACGGCTCAAGAGCTGTGTCACCGAGATCACGATGGCGGCGCTGGTCGGCGTGGCTCCGGTTGTCCTTCATATCGTCCGTGGACTGCACTTGTACCAGGCGGGAACCACTGGTCGACTTGAAGATTCTGGGGCTCCACTTGTCGCCAGGACTGTAGTTTCGGAACCACACTGGTTGTCCTGGACGAAAATGATTATTTGCAGGTTGACTGCAAGGTGTCGGTAATGGAGGCAAGGCGGCGTCCAGACGTGAACGTATATTGTAGCCGAGTAAGCGCTGAGATGGAGAACGACCGCATTTGCCAGGCGTGCGACGATACTCATGCAGGAAGCGCGCTAGTCGAGTCACCATGCTACCCTTTCTCAGCCGTTGGAGCCCTTCTTTTACCGTGCGTACAGCTCGCTGGGCGACTGTTTGATTGGGGGAAATAGGAGGTCAGGACAGGTGTCCGCTCGCAGAATCGTTGGAACTCTGCACTTACGAACTGGGGACAATGTATCCTAAATCATAGTACGTGTTATTCCGAACTGGCTCAACACTGACCGTAACGCGGACGTGGTGGCTTCACTTGACGTGCACTCGTGCAATTGAGTGGAACTGGGAGTCTACGACAACGGAACACAATCTCTTGCCGGTGGGACCGGCGCAACTTGAGCATATTTTGGGCATTGCCTGACCATATGCTCCAAATCTTGGTCAATTCCAGGGTACCATATAATTGACCGATCTAACGCCTTCATGGCGGATGCGGCGCGGTGGATTTCATGCAGGAAAGAAAGTACAGTCTTCCGAGCTCTTTGTGGTATCACAACTCGTGACCCCCAATACACAAACCCGTGCGAGATGGCTAGTTCGCTTCGCCTTTCCAGGTATGGCCTCAGGGTTACCTTCCCGTTAAAATTCTTCGAGGGCCAGGAGCCGCTCTGAATCCATATCTGGACTTGCCTTAAGTCGTTGTCCTCATTTGTCAGCTCCTGCAGGTCCGACGTCGAAACGAAGTTTTCGTCGAGATGCTCCATCACACGGACGTACTCCGGCAGCTCCTCGGTTTACGGGTCCTTTTTTGCTGGCACGGCAGCCGACTGAGAGCGTCCGCATTCAGGTTCTCGGTCCCTTTACGATACATGAGATCGTAAGAAAAAGCATGTAGTAACAACGACCATCGTTGTATGCGGGCGGCGGCCATTGATGAAATTGGCCGATCTGGATGAAAAATGCCAATCAACGGCTTGTGATCAGTGACCAAAGTAAAATGGCGCCCCAGCAAGTACTGTCAAAACTTCGTCACACCAAAAACGAAAGCCAGCGCCTGCCTGTCAAGGTGAGCGTAATTCCGCTCGGCTACGAATAAGGTACGTGAACGAAACCCGATTGGTCGATATTCGCTTCCGACCTTTATTGACAAAACCGCCCCAATGTCGTATGGCGATGCGTTGCACTCTACCCTAAGAGCCTTGCTGGGATAAAGTGAGCAAGGAAATTCGCGTTTTTCAAAGCTGTTTTCCTACTTTCGAAAGCCTCTTCGGTTGCTCTAGACCAGTCCCACTTCATGCTTTTCACCAGCAATGCATAAAGCGGAGCTAACCGTGTCGACATGTTCGTCAGGAACTTGCTGTAATATGTCATGAGACCGAGATAGGACCTAAGTTCCGAAACATTTTTGTGGCATAGGACCTCGCATGAAAACTTCGAGATTCTCTTCCTTCGGATGAAGCCCCAATGCACCCATTTTGTGTCCCAGATAGTTGATCTCTTTCTGCCGGAACTTACATTTATCTCTGTTCAGCTTTACCCCGTGCTCCCGCAGCCTCTGTAGCACTCGCCGCAGCGTTGAATCTCCTTGCTTCTCGGCTACCAGCCCGTCGTCCAGGTAGACCTCGAAGGCTAGGTTCGATATTGTACATGTTCCTTTTAAAAGTACACGGAAGTGACGTCTTCACGTCTGATTGGTTGGAATCAAAACTGACGTAATTTCCCTAGACAAATGTGGGCGGAGCCGGCAAAACTGGGCGGAGTCTGCTACATGACGTGACAACAAAGTGACTTTTCGTTTTGTACTGAGTACGTTTAAAAAGGTACTAGCTCCTGAGCAGGTGTCTTTCGTTGTTCATATTTTCCAAACCGCATCGTCGTCGGGCTATTGTGCCACTTTTCAACTAAATTAGTTATTGTTTTCGCCGGGAAGACTCACCGGCAGCACCGCGCAGCATTCGAGCTCCCGGAGGATTGCATGCGTGCGACGCAGCGCCGGCAGCGCGAGACAACGTTGGCGCGAGGAGCCGGAGGTGGAGAGACTGCAAAACGAAGCTCGTGGACGTTCCCGACTGTGGAGCTTCAAGTGTTGTACACTTCGTTTCTACGACACGGAGTGCTTCCAAAGTTCGGTGGCGAGCGACGAGCACGTAGCGCGGGACTGGAGACCGTCGGCGTCTCTGTCCGCGTCGCGTCCGTCGCTATGTGCGTCGTGTCGGGGTCCGGCGCTGCTGGCTCCGCGTCCCCGAGACGCCGAGCGAGAGGTACGACGTGGAGACGGGCCTCGGGCCGCTCGGTAGGATATTCGGCGTCATCGGTTGCGTGAACGAAACGCTGATCGCCATCGTCGGTCCGTCCAAGAACGATCCCACCGCCACGAAGGCGGTGTACTGTGCCGCAAGCATTTCTACGCCCTCAACGTAATGGTGGTAAGTACGCTCGAATTACGTACTCAAAATCAGTTCCATGTGTGTCAAAAAGAATACAGCGTAACGCCGGTACGGTGTGGATATGCCATTTTATAAATGAAAGGTGCGGGCTTGTGTGCTCCGGCAGGGGCGGACGCAGGTATTTCTAGAAGGGAGGGGGTCAGGTTTTTGGTCAGCGTATGTTTAAATACCCCCCCCCCGTTCCCACGCCCTAAATTTTTACACATGTAGAATTCAAGAGGGGGTCAGGACATCCGAAACACCCCCTCTGAATCCGCCCCTGTGCTCCGACTGCACGAGCGTGTGCTCAATGTAGTATGTCGGGACTTTTAAAACGCGCATCCTCCCGCCTGCCACATTATTTTTTTTTGAAAGAAGTGGTTGCATGTCATCATATCTTGCGTCCATGAAGGTGTGTTGCAATCATGTTAATAGTGTCAAAAGAACTTGGAAGGTTCTGGGATTGAGACTGCTTTGTGAACCATGAGTGAAACATTCAGGTAAATTCATGTCGGTATCTCTCTCACACTTCCAGATGCGTGACGCCCAATGCCGGGTAAGATCCATGGAGCCACGGTGCCCTGGGTCGGTGCACGACTCCTTTGTGTAATGCTTCTCTTGGCTCTGCGGCAACATCAAGCAAGGGCGGCTGGTAGACGACCACAAGCTCCTCCTCGGAGAGCGTGCTCGTTTCATTCCTCTTGCATACGGCGGCTGTGTACCCCTTGAAAGCCACAGTTCCACAGAAAATGTACTGTACCAAACATCAACTGTGCAGGCTCTTTGTTTATACCTCTGGCACATCTTCGTAAACACTATCCAAAGGAGCATAGTACCAGGAAAACACAAAGTTGCAATCACCTCTTTTCGCTGCTTTCTTGCCGTCAATTTTAAAGAGAACATATTATAATAGGTTCCGTCCTCTAAACGTGCAGGCGACTTTGGCTTGGAGTCTTGGTTCATCACCCCTGTCCCTGGGATCCACGTGACCTTCATCTGCTTGCTGCCGGTCTAGTAAGGCACATTCCTTGGTCAGGTCAGTTGTGGAGCGCTGCAGTGGGCTGTTGAAAAACAGATTCTGGTGTCTGCAAAGGCACTGGACTCTGCATTACCATCGATCAATAGCCACCACCACCATTATGATGGCATGTGCAGTGCTGCACAACGCCTGCCTTGCGTTGAGCGAGCCAAAACCCGAGTCGGGTTCCGACCCTGAAAAGTCAGAGTTGGAGGGAGGGGTCAGTGTCTGGTTGCGAGAGGCTGGCTCCTGCCAACCTTCCCGTCGGCCTCTCGGACAGGGCTTTGAGGCACCGCCTTGTCGCCCGGTTCGAGACCCGCTGCAGCCGTGCCCCTGCACAGTGCAGCACACGCCAGGATGGCAGTCCCACCCATGAGGGACGTCGCCACGAAGGTGGTCCCGCCCAACAGGATACCGTCGGCGTGCCCCTACCGCCCTCGCCATGGTGATGCCCAGCAAGGGCGCCACTGGCAACGGGGAGCCGCTCGCCACCACGATCAAGGTCTCGACCACCAAGGACCCGTCTGTTCCCTTGCCGTCAGTGAAGCCCTCCCCGTGAAAGCCGTCAAGTTCACACTTCACTCGCTGCTCTGCAGTCATGGCCGCCCATAAGCTATGCAGTCTCCTCAGCTCCAACACCCTGCACAGTTCATCACACAGCCACCATGGCTAGGGCCAGCTTGAACTTAAGAAAAAACATCTCGCTGGACTACCAACTATGGTTTAATACTTCTTCCTCTTCATGCTCCTCAGCCATCTGCTTCTTTTTGTTCTTTATTCTGAGAGCTATAGATACAAATTAGTTTGAAACGACCCGCATTTCAGCGGGACGTAAAACATTCCAAACAGTACTGCTTTTCTTGTCGAGTTTGTTGGAATGCAAACTGACGCATATTGCTTTGTTTCCTTCGATGGCCATTGTTTTAAATGTTTTCGCATTTCTCGTGCATAAGGGCTTTTTTTCCTGCAAGGATGGTGATGCTGCTGAACACAACACTGTGTTTACAGGTGCGGCAATGAGCTGCTGTAGTTTCCTTGACAGATGCTGCATGCTTTCTTGTCCTACCACCGATGTGACATTTGCCATGTGATAGGGGAATGTGATAAACAACTCCTGTGTCACACGGGGCACATTATGTCTTGTACGAAATGTGCACATTTGCTTCTGGTTGAAGTTGTAATTTACTTTGTCTTGTCTTGTCAGGGTACACTGTGTAGTGGGCGAGGAGGTCGTTTGAATTGTGAAAGAGGTAGTTCAATACATTTTAAGCTGTGTTAGAGACTTCATTGTTCTTTCCGTGTTTTTATTGTTCCTACGTCTCAGGGTTACTTTGGATGTCATTCACCAGCTCGCCTCCATTTTATACCTTTCTCCAAACAATACGCCTTGTTTGGAGCAGAGCACACAACCTTATTTCCCTGCCTTGCAGCTACTTCCTTTTAATTTATGGGTTATGCCATGAATGTATAGGTACTACAATATTTTGCTTAGTTCTTGCCTTCTCTCTGCCATATATGTGTCAGCTGATTTGTGTTACAGTTTGGTGCAGGTGTTTTCAGACGCACATCCCAGGAAACCAATCGGATACCCAGAATCACGTAGGCAGAAAAAGTGCTTTTCAAAACTTCGCCCGTTATTCTGGTGACAATATTTCTTTAAGGCCAATACAAGAGCAATATAGGAAACACTGTGTTTTATAGTTTTGGAATGTCCAGATGCAAACAAAAGAAATCCTTTGCACGACCTTGGTTCATGCTTGCAACATTCGTTTATATCTTTAAATTCCAGTGTAAGGTCGAGGAACATGATGGACCTGTTCACACGTATTCCATGTGCTGTGTTCAGAGACAAACGGTACTGCCCCTGAATATGTATTGAGTGCATGGCGGTGATATCGATAGCCTTTCCATTTTATGAGCAGAAGGCATGAAATGCGTGGGATAATGACCGAGAAGTCTTGCGGGTTACCAAACCGACAATGGTCCCCCTGCATAGAGGTGGTGCACTTTCCCCTGCAAAGAGCAGAGAAATACTTTAGACCATCTGTAGACCTGTATAGTGTTGGTTAAACCAGGGATATTGCCCATTGGGGTATTGTTTCATTTCCCCTGTGGTTTTAAGCATCCCGTTATTGCTTTCTGTATTATGGCTGTACATCACTCAGGTGTGCCTCTTGATGTTAGTATTGGGATTTGTGTCAGTTAGGATCTCTCAAGACATTCCAGGTTTCTCTCTCTCTCCCCTACTTTTTGTCACGGTGCACTATTTAGAAGCACTTTTTGGAAAATAAAAATTTCAGCTGTTTGAGACCTTTCGGTGTATGTGTCCTTTTTTACGTAGAGTATCAGGGTTTATGGTATGTTGCACAGCTAGTTTATTTTTGACAGTGCTTTATTTTTTGAATGCAAAACCGTAACTTGAAAAAGTAAAATGATCTGAAAACATGTGATGCAATATTTCATTCTCGAAAGTAAAAATGAACACTGACTAGCATAGCACAACCTAAATACTTGGACATTCTTAAATCACATGTTATGTCAAAAATGTATCTCCTATTTGAACACGTCTCGCAGCACACTACCTCTGGGTTGTATTTTGAGACACATATATTAATATACACGAAAGCCTGCCATATTCGGGACAAGATTAAATGCAGGTAGACAGTAATATACTGTAAACGACCTATTTCTGCGGGATCAATATTTCGCGATTTAGTTCAAAGCTGAAGTTTTGGAATGAATCACGGGTTCTAAATTTCGCGACGTGGTGGCATCTCAATATAGATTCCAATGTGTTGACATCTTACCGGAATTGTTCGCGGGACCTATTCTTCGCGAAAATTAAGTAGTTTACAGCATATGTACAAAAAAGACGTGGCGAAGTTTGTTACTGAGGTATTCCGGACAAGATGAAAGTAGTTGCTGTTGCAAGTTATGACTACACTGTAGGTCTCAAAAAAGGTGAGCGCTCAGGCGCGCTCGTGAGAAGTGGACATACCTTGACCTGAGACAGGGAAGCAAAAGAAAGGCGCGTCTCTGAACACACAGCTGTTTTTGGATACGCTGTGCGTTGACCGTCCCTTTAACGTATCTTGTTTCTTCCCTGTCTCAGGATAAGTCATATCAACCGAATGTTTCTTGGGTTCAACAGAGCAAGCAGGCGTCTTTTTCCAGGTCGTCTGCTTGCTTCCGCGTCTTCATTACGCGCGGGGACCGGAAAACGCTGGTAACGGGAGCTCTATATGTGCAGCCATCAACCCCGCGATTCTGGCTTGCTCCGACATGTTGCTTTAAAGAAGGCGCGAAGCGCGCATCCCGCATTCATTGCAATATTGAAACAACTTTCTCTCCAAATAACTCTTAAATGTATTGCAAAAGGACACAAAAAAGCGGTTTGTTTTAACAACGCCCAACAGGTTTTTATTGTTTTTGAATACTTTTACCTGTACTAGAACAGATGCGACGGCCAGCGACGCACAGGATTGGTTGCCGTTTCTTCACTAAACGCAGGAACTGCTCCTCGCGTCGTAGTAAATCCTACCCCGTATCCCACGCATAGGGACGCTTCAGGGAATGCGTAGCTCCTTCCGTTCGTCGGCGGTTGGCTCCGGACGTCGCTCAAACGGGGGATAGGTGTCAAGTTTGCGATGACGTAGCGGCGTCAAAGCAGGCGGAGCCACCACGTGAGTGTAGCTAGGATACATTCCTCCTCTCCATGACGTCACTTCCATGTACCTTTTCTCAAAAGTCGAACCTAGCTATCCTGGATAGCTAGGTTCGACTTTTAAGAAAAGCCATGCACTCAATACATATCGGGGGGCAGTACCGTTTGTCTCTGAACACAGCACATGGAATACCTGTGAACAGGTCCATCATGTTCCTCGACCTTACACCGGAATTTAAAGATATAAACGAATGTTGCAAGCATAAAACAACGTCATGCAAAGGATTTATTTTCTTTGCATCTGGACATTCCAAATCTATAAAACTCAGTGTTTCATATGTTGCTCTTGTATCGGCCTTAAATAAATATTGTCACCAGAATAACGGGCGAAGTTTTGAAACGCACTTTTTCTGCCTACGTGATTCTGGGTATCCGATTGGTTTCCTGGGATGCGCATCTGAAAACATCTGCACCAAACAGTAACACAAATGAGCTGACACAGATATGGAAGAAAGAAGACAAGAACTAAGCAAAAAATTGTAGTACCTATACATTCATGGCATAACCCATAAATTAAAAGGAAGTAGCTGCAAGGCAGGGCAATAAGGTTGTGTGCTTTGCTCCAAACAAGGCGATTGTTTGGAGAAAGGTATAAAATGCAAGCGAGCTGGTGAGTGACATCCAAAGTAACCCTGAGACGTAGGAACAATAAAAACACGGAAAGAACAATGAAGTCTCTAACACAGCTTAAAATTTACTGAACAACCTCTTTCACAATTCAAACGACCTCCTCGCCCACTACACAGTGTACCCTGACAAGACAAGACAAAGTAAATTACAACTTCAACCAGAGGAAAATGTGCACACTTCTTACAATACATAATATGCCCCGTGTGACACAGGGGTTGTTTATCACATTCCCCTATCACATGGCAAATGTCACATCGGTGATAGGACAAGAAAGCATGCAGCATCTGTCAAGGAAACTACAGCAGCTCATTGCCGCACCTGTAAACGCAGTGTTGTGTTAAGCAGCATCACCAAGCTTGCGAGAAACAAAAGCCCGTATGCACGAGAAATGCGAAAACATTTAAAACAATGGCCATCGAAGCAAACAAAGCAGCATGCGTCAGCGTGCCTTCCAACTAACTCGACAAGAAAAGCAGTACTGTTTGGGATGTTTTACGTCCCGCTGAAATGCGGATCGTTTCAAACTAATCTGTATCTATAGCTCTCAGAATAAAGAACAAAAAGAAGCAGATAGCTGAGGCACATGAAGCGGAAGAAGTATTAAACCATAGTTGGTGGTCCAGCGATATGTTTTTCTCTCAAGTTCAAGCTGGCCCTAGCCATGGTGGCTGTGTGATGAACTGTGCAAGGTGTTGGAGCCGAGGAGACTGCATAGCTTATGGGCGGCCATGACTGCAGAGCAGCGAGTGAAGTGTGCACTTGACGGCTTTCACGGGGAAAGCTTCACTGACGGCAAGGGAACAGACGGGTCCTTGGTGGTCGAGACCTTTATCGTGGTAGCGAGCGGCTCCCCGTTGCCAGTGGCGTCCGTGCTGGGCATCACCGTGGCGAGGGCGGTAGGGCCACCCCGACGGTGTCATTTTGGGCGGGACCAACTTCCTGGCGACATCCCTCATGGGTGGGACTGCCATCCTGGCGTGTGCGGCACTGCGCAGGGGCACGGCTGCAGCGGGTCTCGAACCGGGCGACAAGGCGTTGCTCAAAGCCCTGTCCGAGAGGCCGACCGGAAGGTTAGGAGGAGCCAGCCTCTCGCCACCAGACACTGACCCCTCTGAGCTCGGCTTGGACTTCAACTCTGACTTTTCAAGGTCGGAACCCGACTCGGGTTTTGGCTCGCTCAATGCAAGGCAGGCGTTGTGCAGCACTGCACGTGCCGTCATAATGGTGGTGGTGGCTATTGATGGATGGTAATGCAGAGTCCAGTGCCTTTGGAGACACCAGAACCTGTTTTTCAACAGCCCGCTGCAGCGCTCCACAACGGACCTGATCGAGGAATGTGCCTTTGTAGACCGGCAGCAAGCAAATGGAGGTCACGTGGACCCCAGGGGCAGGGGTGATGAACCAAGACACCACGCTAAAGTCGCCTGCACGTTTAGAGGACGAAACCTATCATAATCTATTTTCTTTAAAATTGACGGCAAGAAAGCAGCGAAAAGAGGTGATTGCAACTTTGTGTTTTCCTGGTACTATGCTCCTTTGGATAGTATTTACAAAGATGTGCCAGAGGTATAGACACAGAGCCTGCACAGTTGATGTTCGGTACAGCACATTTTCTGTGGAACTGTGGATTTCAAGAGGTACACAGCCACCGTATGGAAGAGGAATGAAACGAGCCCGCTCACCGAGGAGGAGCTTGTGGTCGTCTACCAGCCACCCTTGCTCGATGTTGCCGCAGAGCCAAGAGAAGCATTACACAAAGGAGTCGTGCACCGACCCAGAGCACCGTGGCTCCATGCATCTTACCCGGCATTCGGCATCACGCATCTGGAAGTGTGAGAGAGATACCCCGACATGAATTTACCTGAAATTTCCACTCATGGTTCACAAAGCAGTCTCAATGCCACAACCCCCAAGTTCTTTTGACACAATTAACATGATTGCAACACACCTTCATGAACGCAAGATATGATGACATGCAAACACTTCTTTCAAACAAAAATAATGCTGCAGGCGGGAGGATGCACGTTTGAAAGGTCACGACATACTACATTGAGCACACGCTCGTGCAGTCGGAGCACAGGGGCGGATTCAGAGAGGGTGGTCCGGATGTCCTGACCCCCCTCTTGTATTCTACATGTGTAAAAATTTTGGGCGTGGAAACGGGGGTGGGGGTATTTAAACATACGCTGACCAAAAACCTGACCCCCCTCCCTTCTATAAATACCTGCGTCCGCCCCTGGTGGAGCACACAAGCCCGCACCTCTCATTTAAAAAAAAATGGCATATCCACACCCTACCGGCGTTACGCTGTATTTTTCACAGACATGGAACTGAATTTATGTACGTACTTCGAGCGTACTTACCACCATCACGTTGAGGGCGTAGAAATGCTTGCGGCACAGTACATCGCCTTCGTGGCGGTGGGATCGTTCTTGGACGGACCGACGATGGCGATCATCGTTTCGTTCACGCAATCGATGACGCCGAATATCCTACCGAGCGGCCCGAGGACCGTCTCCACCTCGTACCTCTCGCTCGGTGTCTCGGGGAAGCGGAGCCAGCAGCGCCGGACCCCGACACGACGCGCATAGCGACGGACGCGACGCGGACAGAGACGCCGACTGTCTTCAGTCCCGCGCTACGTGCTCGTCGCTCGCCACCGAACTTTGGAAGCACTCCGTGTCGTAGAAACGAAGTGTACAACACTTGAAGCTTCACAGTCGGGAATGTCCACGAGCTTCGTTTTGCAGTCTCTCCACCTCCGGCTCCTCACGCCAACGTTGTCTCGCGCTGCCGGCGCTGCGTCGCACGCTTGCAATCCTCAGGGATCTCGAATGCTGCGCGGTGCTGCTGGTGAGTCGTCCCGGCGAAAACAATAACTAAATTAGTTGAAAAGTGGCACAATAGCCCGACGAAGATGCGGTTTGGAAAATATGACCAACGAAAGACACCTTCTAAGGAGCTAGTACCTTTTGAAACGTACTCAGTACAAAACGAAACGTCGCTTTGTTGTCACGTCCGGTAGCCGACTCCGCCCAGTTTTGCCAACTCCGCCCACTATTTTCTAGGGAAATCACGTCAGTTGTGCTTCCAACCAGTCAGACGTGAAGACGTCACTTCCGTGTACTTTTAAAAGGAACATGTACAATGTTGAACCTAGCCTTCCTGAACCCCCTGAAGATCTTTCAAAATGGACTCGATCGTGCGCTGGAAAACGGCCGGTGTGGATGCTATTCCGAACGGTAATCTATTGTAACAAAACAAGCCTTTGTGCGTTTTAATCACTAACAATTTTCTCGCGTCTTCGTCAAGTCAAAGCTGATGATACGCGTTTTTTAAATCCAACGTGCTGAAGACCTCACCAGTACAAAGAGACGCAAATATGTCCTCCATAACGGGTAACGGGTACTGTTCGGTATGGCATGCCGAATTTACAAGGAGCTTGAAGCCCCTACAGATTCTGATATCACCACGTTTCTTAATCACCGGCACTATCGGGGCAGCCCAAGCAGAGTGGGGCACCGCAGACAACAAACCTCGGCCACTAATCGATCCAAGTTCCTGGACACTTTATCGCGTAGCGCGCAGGGTACATGCCTTGCTCTAGCGAACTTGGGTTGATCGTCTGGGCGTACGAATAGACTCACCGGTGGCCCGTGCACTGTCCCAAGTCCGGGCCCGAACAAATTTCCGAACTCCTCAAGTAGCTGTTGTAGGTTCCGATCGTCCGTTGGTGTGGCAGTACCTACGACTGGAGCCTGGGTTCTGAGGCTGAAAGAATGAAGACAGGAGCTCAGCAAGCGTTCATGTCTCTAATCAGGTACAGGCCACACAAAGAAGGGCCGGAGCAGCCAAGCACAATAACACTGCCCTCTGTCATCTTGTCTTGGTACTTCAGGCGCATGTTCAACTCTCCCAACACGGGCAATGTTCCCAGGAAACGTGACAACCGCACCGATGTCTTCTGAAGCTTTGGCCACTAGTTTCGGTACTTGTGCTAGACGTCTTGTAGTATTGCGCTCACGAGAGACCCTGTATGTACCAACATTATCAGTGGCCCCCGGCCCAAACAAACTTCCGCATTACCGGTTCCACTAAACCAACCAAAGTGTCTGACCTGGCGTTAGAGCATTGGAGTGTAAACAAGCTTCCTTCCTCGTCTGATAAGCTATCGCTTCCTTCGATAACGTTGATCCCAGCTTCATGGTTTTTCTGAAGGTCGCGCCTCCGTTTCTTGCGAGTCATCTGTTCTCGAAAGCATCGGGCAATGTGCCCAATCCGTCCACAGTGATGACATAACGCTCTCTTGAACTTGCACGATTCCGCGTCGTGCGACGAGTTCCTACAGCGTGAGCAGACGAAAGTCGTGTTCTTGAGGGAGCTTCGAACAAGTGGCGCTCGGCGATGTGAGCCTTGGGTCATCGCGTTGGCATCGGACTCCGGCGTCGGCTTCATGGCCGCGATGTTTGCAGTTGCAGCTTCCGCAGCGAGCGCGATGTCTTCGGCCGCTCGTAGGGTTAAGTCTCTTTTAGTGAAAAACAGTTTTCTCACGTCTGCGTTTGTGATGCCGCAGACAATGTGATGGCGGTGTGGACGTTCGCGAGTGTCGTCGAAGTTGCAGGTCTCTGCTAGGCGGCGAAGCGCAACTCAATATTCCTGTACGGACTCATCCGGAATCTCATTCCTTTCGAAAGACTTGAACATCTCGGCGATTTTGTTCAGTTTTGGTGCGTAATAAATAACCAACTGCTCCACGACATCGGCATACGTGAGCTTATTGACCGCTGTCGATGAACTGCATGCTTCCAAAACTTCAATTGTCTCCGTACTCAGTGCTTACACTGGCAACGCTCGTTTCTTCGCCGCGTCGGTCACCGGATTTCCCTCGAAGAACGCTTCACAGCGCGTCAAATAGGAGGTCCACTTATCTGCACTTTCGTTGAACTGAGGAATGGCGAAGACGATGGTGCGTGTGGTGCGGGGTGAGGTGACCGGTTTCAGGCGCTGGGTTTGGTCTTGTCGTCGCCATTGAAGTAAACTCTGAAGAAAGGAGCCATGGGCAGCGTGTCTGGGTTGCCAACAAACTGAACGTTTATTCGAATCTGCCGATTGCTTTTGTCGGCTCGAACGATCTTGATAAATCGGCCGTGAAAAGTAAATAAAGAAAACAAAAATGCTTCATCAGCCGCAGGAGCCGCAGTGCGGTCGCAGCATGTGCAGCGTCACTCGCTCCCCAACAGTTACGATATTTACATGTGTGGTGACAAGAAAATCTACAAACAGGTTTGCTATCATCCGTGAGAACCTGTGTGACACCGCCGCTCCCACGTGCTTGGTTCTAGAAAAAGTGAAAACGTGGGTTGAAGACAACGTTGCTGTATACTCGAACTTTACGTACGTAAGTGACTGGGCCGCTAGTCATTTTAAAAATCATTAGCAGCTTCAACAATTCGCACAATACGATTGCCAACGATCCCAGTAGTTATTTTCTGCATCTGGACATGGAAAAATGCATGCGACGGAGTTGGCCGACTCGTTAAGCACCAGGCCACGCTGAACAACCTGAGAGAACGTTCAATAAACGCAATTCAGACGGCCAGGACAATGGTGAGTGTCCTATCCGAGAAACTGAAATGCGTGCATCTTGTGTATCTGGACGAAAATAAAGTTGTTCGGTATCGTCAAAAAAAAAAGGAGTGGCATACGGTGCGCGCCTTTCCTGGCATTCAGTCTTGGCACGTATGGCGGCTCTGCAAGACATCAACAAAAGGAGCCTGTGACATATATGTAGCACGGACAGTCAGATCTGGTTAGAAGGAGCTTTATTAAATCGGTAAAGCGAGGAAAGCGTTAGCGTAAAGTGCCGAATTTGAATTCAAAAGGGCTGCTTATTTTGGATGCAGGTACATCTTATCTATCAAAGTTTTCTTCGCGGGGTACTTAACCAACTGTTTTATTTGATGATTGCTTATAACCGTTCTCTGATGACTATACGAGAATCACGAAATGTTATCCTCGCGCAGGATAAAATATCTCGGCTTGCCACGATCCATTCGTACACATTTTACCTGAAATGGTTTGTCCCCTCAAATGCAAAGCTAATCTGAAGAATTTAAGTATTCTATCTTTATTTTTGTTTGTGGAAGTAAAGTTATTTCTTTTATTTGAAATATTAAATATACTGGAAAGTAAAACTTGACACTGTATCACCTTTTTTCGAATCATTAGTCTCTTATCGTATACCTGTTTGTACGCTGTATGTAAAAGGCTGTATATAGTTTCGCCTCACTTTTACTGTGTGAACGATTGCTTTTCAATGGCCTCATTTGAATAAAAATATATAAAAGATGAGTGTTAGTTTGACGAAACTATCTCAGAGTCACTTCTCGTATAGGGCACTGGTAAGGGTAGGCTTTGAAAAAGGACCCTAGTTTAGGGAGTTATGTCTTCTTTCTAAATCGAAAAATGCAACATGTTTTTATTAGAAATGAAAGCCAATATACAGTATTACAGGGTTCTACTTTATCTCTTGCCTTGTGGTCACACGATTTCATAAGAGCAGCGCAGGAACAGGTATTCACAATCATGCTTTTTGATACCTAACATCCGTCATGATGTGTCACGAGGTATTTAGTTAGTTGGGTGATCATCTCAAACTTCATCCTGCAAAGTTGTGTTGAAATAATATCAAAAGTTATATTTATTAATGACTTTATTAATAACGTTTTAAATTTTTTTTTTGTTTATATATTTTTATATCTATATTTTATAAGATTCTCCTACTTATTTCATTTCTTTCTTTTATTTTTCACCCTTTTTCTTTTCCGTACAACTTCTATAACTTCTTTCTTTTCTCCCTTAGTTTTTTATAAAGACCCCAGTTATAAGCATAGCGCTGTCATGCCTACTTCGTGCCCGTACCTGTCCCTTGCGCTTTATAATTCTACTATGTGGAACCTACCAGACCACCTTAATATTTTAGTGCTGTTAAAACAATGCCAGTCGCATATTTTCCGATCTTTCACTGTAAATATTGAGCCACACGATGGCCACGCTGCTGATCACAAAGTTTGCCGTCATGCCCTAGGTGGTAGTTTCGGTTTCGCCGTTACCCTGGAAACGAAGATTTGCGATAGGATATCTATAAAACTACACAAGGCATCCAACAAAAAACTAACACCTCGCAATTCAAAGACATCTCCTTCAATATAATTTATTGTAAACCCAAAACTAAAATAATTATACTGGAAATACCTTTGAATACAAGGGGAGTTTCCGTGTAGTTTCTTGCCCCTTTCCAGGCTTTTCTAAGTACAGACTGTGCTCCGAAAATTGCTGTTTTAAAAATATAATACAGCATATTATTGCATGAAAACATGTACCTTATAGGGGCCAAGCTCCAAGGGGCTAGCCATGTCCATATGTCCGTCCGCCGTAGGCCGGCGTCGGGTGCTCGTGCTTCTGCTCGTGAGATCATGTGCTCACGTGCGTGCTCACGTGCTCGTGTACGGCAAAAAAAAAATAAAAAAATAAAAAAAATTATGAGCTCGTGTAGGGCCAAAAAAAATGAAAAAAAATGTTGAAATCTGTTTGCGCAGTGACAGGCCGAGTAGGGGCTCTGAGATGTGGTATTAACTCAAGTCCTGGGGTTTCTGTCATAGATGAAACGTTGCATGTAGCCGCTCAACGTCTATACATGAGAGGGCGCTGAGGTCAAATGCGTATATAATCGCGTTAAACTTTGCATGCATTGGCTCAACGTTTATAGACTAGAGGGCGCTGCGGTCAAATGCTCAAATGCATATATAACCACGTTCAATACCACACATTCTCTTTCTAACATGGATGAAAACGAACGAAAGGCTCGGCATGCTGCGGCTCAGCGTCTACGCAGACAAGCACCACCAGAGCTTCGCCCCAACCAACATCATTCACCACGTGGAGATGCGGTCAATTTTTATAGTTATTAGTGTGACTACACTATTTAATCACTTCACGTTGATTTGATAACTTGCTCAAGTCAATTTTCTTTGGCTTCTTAAGTTTACGAGGTTTTGCAGTTATTTCATTCCCGTGTTTATGCCTAATCGGTGGATGTTTCACGCTTCTCATTATTTCTTTTAGGAGTGCTGACTTCTTTCCTTGAAGGAGCAAGGGATTCTTTCAAGAGTAAACATCTATTTTCCTTAAAGGACAACGACTCTTTCAGCTTCGACATCCTCGCAAAGAACAATTTTGCATTGTTGTTGGAGTACAGAAGGGTCGACAATATATTGGGCTACGGTTATGCCAGAATCTATGACAACTTCCGTGGAATTAGAGTCGAAGAGTGTTCTAAATTTCTAAACGTAAGTTAACGCTAACTATTACAGAGATGGCTGTTATGTTCTCTTCCAACCACTGGAAATGGCGTCCGTTGTTGTAGTCGGCGATCTAGGACGTTTGTCGCTGATGTTGCCAAACCTTTAAAAAAGAAGGATCGCCGCCCGCGTGAATCATACATAGGTCTGCTGCGTGTGAAGAAAAGGGGTTCGCACTAGGGTACGAGAGAACGTTAATCCCCTGCTCTATACTCATGGTTCTTGAAGTACCTGATGCCTACCGCAAACGCTTTCTAGAAATTTAAAAAAATGCCGTTAACAAAATTTCTTGGTAGCACTTCCAATGTCAAGAATTACTTACGGGAGACGCGCGTTCACTCGCGCTGGGAACAAAAGTAGAAAATAAACAAAGAGTTTCGAACAAATTGGTCATACGTCAATTTTGTACCGAACGCTTTTGTTCACGCTAGCCACGATGCGTGACCATGACGCAGATGGGCAACGACTTTTCCGTGACGTATCGCAGCTATCGCTGTGAGTCAACTGAGGATCAACACAAGACTGTTCAAATGTTTCTTCCAGGAGGGAAACAAAATTATTACCTTTCATTTTTGGAGGCACATACAGAAACCTGGTCATTCGTAGTCATCTACGTGTCACCAGAGACGACATTTTCGCTCTTCCGACTGGTAAAACATACCTTTTGCGATAGCATTAGATCTTCGTTGGAACGGTGGGCACATGACGTACCTTCCTATGATGCAGTGTCACGCAACACAGTGGTCACGTTGTTGATGTCAAGCGACGTGGTCATGTGGTTGGTGTTATTTGACCTGCCCACATGGAGCCGTCTATTGCGCGGAACGCGACGACATGGTGTCATATTACGGGGTAAGTGACGTCACATGACATGAACAGGAACGAATGAGAGTAAACCCTATCCTTCCTTTTAGAAATATTATTTAGTACATCACTTTACAGACGAAAGGACAACGCTATTGTAACTTCTGAGACAACTATTCTCCATGATTCATTGTATGTTCCTATATTTATGCTAAATCTGTTTTCAGTATGGTGCGATAGTTCCCTGGAAAACTTGAATTACATGCTGGAGATTCGGATCCGCCCCATTCGATTAGGCAGCCGTGGTTGCTGGGTTGGTGACGTCGCCTGCCAAACGCGCGGCGTATCCTCGCGCGCACTCACAGACTTGGCACTCGTGGCGTCTCGAGCTTCAGCTTCCTCGTTTACCTTCAGCGTTTCGAGCATGTGGTTCATGACGATTGCGTTTACAGCAAGGCTCGGTTCCAAACCTTCAACCCTGGTTGCAGTAGCGGTGAGAGTAATAGTTATGCAGAGATGTTGGTAGCTGGTTATTTTGATTGCAACAGGTTGGCGATCAGCTGCTGCGACGACGGCAACCTCACGGACGAACTCGCCGTAGTCTCCGTCGTCCGTGACAATATCGCATTTGCATGCAGCGGGGAAAGTAACCGTTGCGGGGGCCAGAGCGAGAGTGGCGTTCGAGTAGCCGAGTTGCGTGAAAGGTTTTGATTGTGCCGTGACAAGGCGAGCTTGGGCGCTCATGGGCCGCCTAGAATGACAGAGCCATCATGATCACATCGTTTATGGATACCATTGTGAGGTTAACTTAGGCAATGTTGCCTGGTGGCCAGATGAAAATGACCTAAATTCGCAAATTGCCTATTGGAATGGCTAGATTTCTAAAAATTGCGCTACTTGGTGAATATAGTAACTAGCATATTAGCATATCGTTTCACGGATAACCTATCCGTTAGATACTTGATGAAATGCTGTAATTAAGGAGCAATCGTTTTACGACTCAACGTTACTAAAATAGTCAGTAGGGAAAATGTCCCCTGAAACCCACGCAGCTGGCGTCCACCGAGACAAAACTGGATACGATAAGAGCGGCGCCCGTTATTGACGAGTCAAAACGAGAAACTTGTTTTATATATCTACTGCACAATGGCACTCCAAGATGGCACCGACGGCCATTGGCGACTTCCACGACTTGACCTGAAACAATACGTGAAGCGGTACAGTCCTGCTGTAACTGCTGTGGGAGAAATGGCGACGTTCCGATCGCCATTAGTTTGGTTCTCGACAGCGGATCGGCGACACTTTTTGAATGCAGGTTCTATGGCAGTTTGAAATCAAGAACTAAGCCACCTTTGTGTGTAATAAGTGTCGCGGCATAGTTAGAACGCGCGAACGTCTCAAGGAAACAGTCCCAATATTTTCCAGAGTCCAGCTTGAGCAAAGCAAACATTTCGACACACTTCGTGAAAAGGTCGGTCAGTACTAGCGAATATTGTTTCTCGCGTGTATTACGGCGAAAAAGACCGACAACGTCACAGAAAACACGCTGTAAGGGGCACTTGCTTTAGACCGACTGCATTCACTCTGGTGCTTGGCCACCTTGTGGTAGCGCCCTGTAATATGCCGTTCAGCTACATGTGTACGGCATTACATCATGCTTCAGTCCTGGCCGCGTTGCGATTCGAGACAACTTTTAGTATGCAAGTGCACTGCATTATATCATGTAAAAAGGCGGGATCATGCATAAATGATATAAATGACTTACGGAGTTTACGAGGTATTACAGTCTGGAAAGGCGGACCGCAGGACCAATGGTCCGCCTGGGGAATGTGCCGCACCAGGATTTTGTCGCTGCTCAGTAGGTATGTCTCCAAGCCTCTGGAATTCCCGGCGTCAGCTGCGCTTTCTTCTGCCAGCTGCTTCCAGCTGGCAGATGCCTTCCAGAGATGTACTGTTTGAAATGAGTCGCTCAATATAATATCGACAATCATTCTTTGTCTAGCTGCGTGAAGTTTTCCTCAGAGGTGCCGAATGTCCGTGATGCGAATGCAATTCGCGTTTCTCGCCCCTTGAGCCTCTTTCTGAGCAAGCACAGCCCTCACACCATATTGAAATGCATCGCAGGACAACAGAGGAGGTTTGCTTTCATCGCAATGTGCCAAGACGGTCAAATCTCAAATAAAATTGTCAAGCCTCCTGAAAGCTTTCCGGCGCTTGTCCTCCCATTTCCACGGAACGTTCTCTTCAAGAAGTTTGTAAAAAACGAAAGCGACAGTCGCTCGTTCCTTGAGAAAGCGATCGAAGAAACCAAGGAGCCCTAAGAACGCTTGTAAAGATGATTTGTATTTCGGCTCTGGTGGTTAAGGGATTGCCTGGACATTCCCCAATGTGCTGTGAACGCTAGATGCGTTGGCAAGATGTTAACGGAGTCTGAACTCACTGACCCCAAACTTGCACTTTTCTCGTTTTAATCGCAATCCTGCCTTGTCTAGCCTGGAGGGAACCTGTTTTGAGGCGCTCTGCGCGTTCAAGTGTGGAAGACCAACCACAGTGGTCCAACCGGGAAGACCAACCACAGTGGTCTCCATAACGCATCCGAAAATTGATGGAGCAGAAAAAATTCCAAAAGGAAAGCAATTTACCTTGAATGAGCCCTTGAATGAGTTGAGGATTAGGACCTTGGCAGCAGCTTCGGTAAGCTTCAGCTGTTGACTGGCCAGGTACAAATTCAGAGGGGAGAAAACAGTTCCTTCTCGGAGATTCGCCAGCACTTCTCTCGTCGTGGACAGCGTGTACAAGGCTTTTTTTTTGCGCTGCATTTACGTAGAACGTTAGTTTCCGCAAGGTCAGATTGTGTCATCTTTCTTGCATACTAGCACAAGTTGGGTAGCCCAGTCCGCGTGCTCAACTGGTTCGATGATGCCTTGAGTTTCGAGGCGATCAAGTTCCTCGGATACTACTGCACGGAGCCCTAGCGAAACAGAGTGGGCCTTGTAGAACTTGGGAACTCTCCACTCGATCAGGTCCAAGACAACGGGTTGTCCCTTGCAGTCGGGGATATCATTGAAGAAGATCGGTCAGTGTTTTTGAGAACCTCCTGCATTTCCGGCGTCACGGCTGCTGCGGCTGATGTCAGCATTTGGTTTATGCCACAGACGCGAATCCGAAACACTGGGAACCAATCTCTGCCTAGAAGGTTGCATCTTGTCCCTTTCATGACTGGTAGTTGCAGCAAGAGTTCTTTGGTGTTGAATCGAACGGACACTTGCGCTGAAGCCAGAAATTGCAGGCCTTTCCAGTGCAGCTGAGCAACAAGATGTTTTCTTCGTGGAGCTGAGGAGGGTTGCGGAGCCACACTTTGCGGTCCTTTTCCTCGCTGATCAGCGTACAAGAGGCGCCGGAATCCGCCTGATTTTCCAGTGATTTATTTTCGATCTTCCATGTCACAAGGTATTTCAAACATGGTCCATGAGGTGTCACTCTGCTGAGCTCATCGTAAAAGTCTCCATATTTATCTTGCCGCCGATCGACCGCTGGGGGAGTGAAGTACACGCTGTCCTGACCCGTTTTGTGGCTTGCACTGTGGATTTGTGGCTCATATCGAAAACAGGGTCGAGTGGACAATCGCCCAGAGTTTTCAGCTTTCCCCTTCAATGTCTTGTGAACTAAGGGGAGGTCAGTATTATTCTTGATTCTCTGTTTCTCCTTTGAAGCGCTTTCGACTCCGATTGCGCGCTCGAAAGCCTTCTCGAATGTGAGATCCTTTTCCGCAAACAGTCGCTGCTGCCGGAGCTCGTACTCTACTCCCAAGAAAAATCTGTCACGGAGCATGACGTGTAGTGGCAGTTTGGTGGCATGTACGGGCGTCGTCGTGACTGCTTTACCCGACAAACTCGTTGTCGATACGGCAGTTGTGGTCGCCAGTGAATTAGTTTTGCTTGAAATGAGGCAATTGTTTTCTGTAAAAAAACGTAGGCCTTGAAGACCCATCAAGCAATATTGGCGGTCACCATTAGGCACGAAGCCTTCGATTGCATCCAAGTCTTTTTCCGAAAGCTGACTCTCCACTCGTTCTCAATACGAGGTCAGCCGAGTTAACGCCGAATCCTGCCGCAGACTTCGTGTCCATTGCATGCCGGGGGTGCCTACCCAAACAATGGCGGAGTACGATCATTGGCGCTGCCGCTTCTGGATTGCGCTTACTTTGGAAAAGGGTATATTTGAGGGTCTCTGACACGGTCTTGTTAGATGCAATACAAATTTCAGAAGCCTACTGGAATGTTCACTTGTCTCTCATTACTTTTATAATAGCATGTGTTCTTGTGGTGGACGACACTGAACCTGACCGCAGCTATTATATTGTCACGTAGACGAAGGAGACGTTGGCAGTGGTAGGACTCAAGAAGGGTTTAATGGGCGGACCGCAAAGCAGGATCAAAGAAAAAGGCGAAGGGCCGGTCCGGTCGATCTGCTTGCAGTTCTTCGAAATTGCGCGGGCACGAGAGCGCCTGGCGCGAGCCCCGTGCAGAACCGAAAAAGGACCGAGGCGCGCTGTCATGCGCGAACAATCTATGCGTTTGTTAACTGTGGCATTACCCCCCTTTAAAGGAAGCATCGACCCGATGCTTGAAGTTAAAGCTTCGTGGGAGTAGACGGGCAAATATGTTCTTTCAACGTCTACCTGGCATGGTATTGTTTGAGGCGGACTACATGAACAACTTCTGGGTGCAAACGGCGTCTCCGTGATGGCGAGCTTTCATGGGGCATGACCTCGTAGGTTAATTGTCCAAGACGGCGGACAACCTTGTACGGGCCGAAGTAGCGACGGAGGAGTTTCTCGCTACGACCTCGTTGGCGAATGGGGGTCCGTACCCAAACTTGGTCGCCAGGTTGGTATTGTACGTCATTTCGTCGAAGGTTGTAGCGTTGGGCGTCGCGTTGTTGCTGGTCTGGATTCGAATCTTCGCTAACTGGCGGGCCTCTTCTGCGCGTTGGAGGAACGATCCACGTCGTCGGGATGGTCGTCGTCTTCAACGTACGGTAACATGGCATCTAGTGTACTTTTGGCCGCTCTTGTGTATACGATACTGAATGGCGTCATTCCTGTTGTCTCTTGCGTTGCCGTGTTGTACGCGAAAGTTACATAAGGTAAAATGTCGTCCCATGTTATATGTTCGACGTCCACGTACATTGATAGCATGTCTGCAAGAGTCCTGTTGAGGCGCTCAGTCAAGCCATTTGTTTGGGGGTGGTAGGCAGTTGTCCGGCGGTGAGCGGTATGGCTGAAGTGCAGAATGGCTTGCATGAGCTCGGCCGTGAAGGCTGTTCCCCGATCTGTGATGACGACCTCGGGAGCACCATGTCGCAGGAGGATCGCATGCACGAAGAATCGTGCTACCTCCATAGAGGTGCCACTGGGAAGGGCCTGTGTTTCGGCGAAGCGGGTTAGGTAGTCTGTAGCCACGATAATCCATTTGTTACCGGAAGCAGAAGTAGGAAAAGGACCTATCAAATCCATTCCTACTTGTTGGAAGGGCTGCATGGGCGGCTCTATGGGCTTCAACGGTCCTGAAGGTCTTGTAGGCGGCGCTTTTCGGCGTTGGCATTCTCGGCAACTGCGTGCGTATTGAGCGATGTTGGTAGCGAGGCGTGGCCAGAAGTAGCGTTCATGGATCCTGCCGAGGGTGCGCGTAAATCCCAGATGTCCCGATATTGGCTCGTCATGCGCCGCTTGAAGGATTTCGTCGCGGAGGGCTGTGGGGACCACAAGTAGGTACTGTGCCTTGTTGGGAGCGAAATTCTTCTTTACGAGCATGTCATTTCGCAGACAAAATGCGGATACGCCGCGCTTGAAGACTCTTGGGACTGTGGTGGTTTTGCCTTCAAGGTAGTCGATAAGCTTGTTTAGGTCTGGATCAGCTCGCTTTTGCTGAGCGAAGGTACTAGCACTGATCGCACATAGGAACGTGTCTTCGTCGTCCGTGCTTTCTGGTGGTGGGTCGACAGGTGCACGCGAAATGCAGTCGGCGTCGGAGTCTTTGCGTCCCGACTTGTGTAGGACTATGAAGTCAAACTCCTGCAGCCTCAAGCTCCAGCGTGCGAGGCGTCCGGAGGGGTCCTTTAAACTGGCGAGCCAACACAAAGAGTGGTGATCAGTGATTACCTTGAAAGGCTTGCCATATAGGTAGGGGCGAAATTCGGAAATCGCCCATACGATGGCGACGCATTCCTTTTCGGTCGTGGAGTAGTTCTTTTCGGCTTTGGACAACGAACGGCTGGCGTAGGCGATAACTTGCTCAAGTCCGTTCTGGTGTTGAACGAGAACGGCTCCGAGGCCTACAGAGCTGGCGTCGGTATGAACTGCTGTTTCGGCGTTCTCGTCGTAGAGGGCCAGTAATGGGGGCGACTGTAGGCGCTTCTGAAGCTCCCGGAATGCATCTGCTTGCTCTGGCTCCCAGGTAAACGGTACATCATCGTGCGTCAAGCGCATGAGGGGCTCGGCAAGTTGAGAAAAGCCCTTGACAAAACGTCTGTAATAAGCGCAAATGCCTAGAAACCTGCGAACGGCTTTTTTGTCCGCTGGCTGCGGGAAGCGCGCAATAGCTGCAGTTTTCTGGGGATCAGGATGAACTCCACTTCCACTATCGATGTGTCCGAGAAATTTTAGTTCTTCGTAAGCGAAGTGACACTTCACCGTCTTAAGTGTTAGTCCTGAAGACTTAATTGCTTCGAGCACCGTTTCCAGTCTCCGTAGGTGTTCATCGAAGTGCGTGGAGAACACGACAACATCATCGAGATATACGAGGCAGGTCTGCCATTTGAGCTCTGCCAACACAGTGTCCATAACTCTTTGAAACGTTGCTGGCGCTGAGCAGAGGCCGAAGGGCATGACTTTAAACTCATACAGTCCGTCAGGGGTTATGAAGGCTGTCTTCTCCCGATCCCTCTCGTTGACCTCGATCTGCCAATATCCCGTCTTGAGGTCCATCGAAGAGAAGTACTTGGCGTGGCTTAATCGGTCTAAAGTGTCGTCGATTCGAAGTAAAAGATAGACGTCTTTCTTAGTAATTTTGTTCAGCCGGTGATAGTCAACGCAGAACCTGAGGGTGCCATCTTTTTTCTTCACAAGAACGACAGGCGATGCACAAGGGCTTCTCGAGGGTTGAATAATGTCGTTGGAGAGCATCTCTTTAACTTGATGTTGAATTGCCTCGCGCTCCTTGAATGAAACTCGATAAGATTGTCGGAGGGGGCGTGCGTCCTCGTCAGTTATGATTCGATGTCTCCCAATCGGGGTTTGCCGGATTTTCGAAGAGGTCGAAAAAGAGTCGTGGTAGCGTTGAAGTAGGTGCTGTAGTCTGTCCTGTTTTTCCCGAGACAACGCAGGATTTACATCGAATGCGGGAGCAGCCTCTTCCGTCACGGAAATTGTCGAGGTTGTATCGGATAGGGTCAGAGCGTTACTGACCTCGGCGGTGTCTTCTAGGGAAGCCAGTGAGGTGCCCCGGCTGAGATGTTGGTATTCCGAAGTGAAGTTTGTTAGCAAGATAATCGCTTGTCCTTGTTCAAGGCGAACGACTCCCCTCGCAACCGAGAGTCCTCGTTGAAGCACCAGGGATCTATTGCTTTTAACGACTCCCTCGTAATCACTGAATACGGCAGCTGTTACCGAGACAAGGACACTTGAGCGGGGTGGTACCGTAACATGCTCGTCGAGTAGCGTAAGCGACGTCGGCTGGACGTGGGGCGGAATGGCGTGGTCTGTAGAAAATGTGACCGTCTTTGATTTGAGATCGATGACAGCGCTGTGTTCAAGAAGAAAATCCATACCCAGGATAACGTCCCGCGAGCACTGGTGCAAGACGAGGAACGTCGCAGGATAAGTGAAATGGCGGATTGTAACCCTTGCTGTACATCGTCCGGCGGGAGTCACAAGATGACCTCCTGCTGTACGAACCAGAGGGCCGTCCCAGGGGGTCGTCACTTTTTTTAGAACTCTTGCAAACTGCCCGCTCATAACGGAGTAGTCAGCGCCCGTGTCGACGAGAGCGGTTATGTCGCGTCCGTCGAGAGATACGTTCAGGTCGGCAGTGGTCGTCTGGGCGTCGTTGGGACGTCGTGACGTCGAATCGCGGCTGCGTCGGTGCTGGTTGGGAGGATGTTCGCGACCGCGCTGTACAGCAACCCCACCTCCAGGGGTTGCTGCCCTCAATTTCCCCTACCGGGGCTGGGCGACCTGCGTCTCGCGGCTTCTGAAGAGGGACGGCGTTGTGGCGAAACAGGTCGACTAGGTGATGGAGACCGTGAGAAGCGCCGGGGTCCTCGCCCAGGCTCAGCTAAATAGTGTTGGATTTCTTGTGGTCGCTCTCCAACCCGGGGGCGTGGAGCGTCGCTAGAAAAACCTCGAAGTCCAAGTCGGCGGTATGGGCAGAAGCGGTATACGTGACCGGCTTCTCCACAGTGAAAGCAGAGAGGGCGGCGATCAGCCGTGCGCCAGGTTTCGCTCTTCGGCGTGCCAGGGCGTCGTGGGGTGGGAGGAAATGTGTTGGTGGGAGGCGGATAGTGATCTGATAATGGTTCCCATTGAGGAGTCGGGAGGTGGGCAGGTCTACGAGCAGCGGCAGCATACGTCATAGCCTGAGGTCGTTGTGCTTCAGGTGATATATCCATTGAGCTCAACGCCTGCTGCAGTTCTTCTCGTATTACCTCCGACAGTGATGATACTTGAGGTTGCTGCGTCGTTGGAAATAATTTCCGCAACTCTTCGCGCAGGACGATTCGAACGGTGTCCCGCAACGTCTGGGCGTCCACTCCACGGGGTTCGGCGTAGGTGGCGGAAATCGCTGGGACCGGTCGATCGTACTGCCTCGTTCGCATGTCAAGGGTCCGTTCAATGGTTGAGGCCTCGGCGACAAACTCCGCAATTGTCTTTGGAGGGTTGCGTACTAGTCCGGCGAAGAGCTGTTCTTTCACTCCCCTCATAATGATCCGGAGCTTTTTGTCTTCGGCCATGTCGGGGTCATCGCGCCGGAACAAACGCTTCATTTCTTCAACAAAGACCACCACTGCCTCATTGGGGTGCTCAAGACGTGTTTGAAGCAGTAGCTCGGCTCGCTCTTTTCGTAGGACCGTGGAAAATGCTTGGAGAAAGCAAGCCGTGAACGAGTCCCACGTTATCAGTAGGCGTTCCTGGTTCTCAAACCACGTCCTTGCCGAGTCTTCTAGCGCGAAAAACACATGGTTGAGTTTTTGTTCAGCACTCCACCTGTTAAAGGCAGCCACCCGCTCGAACTGTTCCAGCCAGTCGTCGGCATCTTCTTGATGAAACCCGTGAAATGAAGGGGGTCCCGTGGTCGTTGGAACATGACCGGCGATGGTAGTGCACGTTCTTCCCGGTTGTTGGCCATTGTTGTTTTTCTTCTACTCTTCACAGAAAGAAATCCGCACTCCGGGGACAGACCTTGGAGGCGACGGCTTCTGCAGTGCACGGGGGTGACGTCAATGGGGCTTGGTCGGCGAGGACTGTTATCTCCGCTGCTAAGAGGAGTTCGGGGCATACGTATTACCCCGCACCTCCACCAGATCTCACGTAGACGAAGGAGACTTTGGCAGTGGTAGGACCCAAGAAGGGTTTAATGGGCGGACCGCAAAGCAGGATCAAAGAAAAAGGCGAAGGGCCGGTCCGGTCGATCTGCTTGCAGTTCTTCGAAATTGCGCGGGCACGGAGAGCGCCTGGCGCAAGCCCCGTGCAGAACCGAAAAAGGACCGAGGCGCGCTGTCATGCGCGAACAATCTATGCGTTTGTTAACTGTGGCAATATCATCATGAAGGACGGGTGAAAGCTACAAACTACCCCTTCCCATAATAGAATAACCACAAATAAGTAGATGGAATTTTTTGAGCGCCTACTATTTTTCACAGACTCCACATCTCTGTTTTCAGAAGCTCAGAAAACAGCCCGGGGCAGATAATAGTGGAATGATCTGGTTCATGGGAATAAAATTTACCACGCCAGCCATCGATGACCCTGAAGCCTTCTCAGTAATCTACAAAAAATTACCGAAGTAAGTAACACTTCCGCTGGAATAATGAGGGCATGCATTCTATATTGTCATGGATGACGAGTACCTGGGAAAACTGATGATTTAAAATGGCGCGCTCGTGTGTTAATACAACAATACAATTACCGGAGTCTAGGGCGCTGGTGTCGGGACAAAACGAGAATCCAGCGAAAGCGAAAGACTGACCCGATGCAGCGTGCTAGAGATACTTTTAAACTCGTTCTCATAGTCACCAGCTTTGTAAGCCATAACACACAGTAACTACGAAGAATGCACTGGCCTTTCCCAGACAAACCACACGGTAGAGGGAAGACTAGGTTACGTGAAATCAATCCCGGGTCTTCCGCTTGGGTGCCGCGTGGGCTGACAACTCGGCAACGCAATTCGGTACACACAGGTGCTTTGTCGGACCTCTGCCATGCGCTAAAACCCATTTGGCGGATAAGCGTTACAAGTAGCGGCGCTAGGGGGAGCATATAAATTTCGTAACATAGCAACGTACTGGCCAATTTATGAAACAGAAGCGAATAACGTAATCACTTGACTTACCTCGCTTAACGGATAACGTAATTACATTAGTTATTTCAAATAACAGATAACGTAATTACTTTACTCATTTCGAGTAGCGGGTAACGCAGTTTCGTTAGTCGTTACAGCTTCTCTCTAAGACTTAAGACAATTACATTTTAATTGTTTCGGTACTTTAGGACCGTTTTATTTTTTGACAGTGTTCGGGTGTAACCATAAAATAGTTATAGTAATTATGATAAGACTACATTTGTACATGAAGTAATATTTCTTGAATTATCGTGCTCACGCAAACCTGTGACATCAAAGTAGTAAAACGTCATATTTGATACAATGTGTCACGAACTCAAGAAAATCTGAACAAGTCAAGAAATCATTTCAGCTGGAAATGAAATTATGGAAACATCTAAAATGGCTTGGTGAGTGTAAAACAAAAATTGATCAATGCGCTGCAAATGTAGAACTTCTCGAAACTAGTTTAAATATGCTTCAACACAGGAGTAATGACTTTGAAATTCGTAGCCGAAGAAACACCATATTTGCTCGAGTAATAATTGCACTGTTTATGAAGAAAACCTGATGGTTCGCTTTTCCGCGGAGCACGCGGCTTGCCAATCACCGCGATCCACAGCATAACTCCAGCTGTTTACAAGACAGAGGTATGGTCTTCGCGCGAAGATACCATCTGTGAAAGTTGCATTTGTATGGAGACTCGTATTTTTGATCTAGTTATTCTCTATATTATTTATGCGAAACGCGATGATTGGCTGTATATCTGCTTTGCGTTAAAGTAGACAGAAGGGCCTTGTTCATAAATAGCGCGGCTATTATTCGAGTAAACACGGTAACTTGATTATCATTGCACTAGAAGAAACTAGTCGGGAGGACAGTAGGACACACGAAGAATGTGTAACAAAATGAATCATATTAGACCGCCTGCAATTCCCAGCAGCCACAAAGAAAGAAGTTATCGACTAGGCAAAGGTTCGCAGGGGAGGAGCCGCCAAGTCATTCTGAAGTTCCCAGATTTTCAAGAAAAGTTCACCACTTTGGGAAATTGCCAACAGCTCAGAGGATCCCAAAAACTTCCGTAAACGACGATTTAATAAAAGCTACTGGAAAGAACGATACAAAACCAGGCATCTGGAGATAAAGTAACTTTGCTCTTTGATAAAGTTAAAATAAATGACCAATTGTACATTTTGGACGATATTGTGAAAAAGAAGATGGCGACACTGGGGTAGTGGCGTGCCTGATAATCACGTGCCACGCTCCACGCTCACGGGCCGGCTTCCATTAAATATTTTCTATTTCATTGAGGGGACGCGTCATTGTCATTTGCTGCCTGCCGCACATTTTGGTAACATTTGGTGGAGGTGCGGGGCACATCTTTCGTTTAGATTCTTGAACACCGTTGCGGGGGCATCGTTGTAATGCGTGGCGTCGAGTGAGTGTGAGCGCTCCACCGTCCTTGGAGGCTCTTTACTTCGGTCGTCTTCGGCAACGTCACCTCCAGGCGTTGCCACACTTAGTTTTCCCGGCGACGGAGGGGAGACAGGCTCTTTCGGCAGGGCCGTGGCGCTGGAGACGCTGAACGTCGTGGCGATGGCGAGCGAGATTCATGGCGGAGAGACGGCACTGAAGAGGGCGAGCGTCGGAGATACTCCTCGATATCGCTAGGACGTTCGCCGTACCTCGGGCGTGGGTCGTTCGGTTGGAAACCGCGCAGCTCAAGTCGACGGTAGGGGCAGCCGCGGTAGATGTGGTCGGCTTCCCCGCAGTGGTAGCAGAGCGGGCGTCGCTCGGCCTTTCGCCACACGTCGGTCTTCCTCGGTGACAGTCGCACCGGGTGGACGTCCTGAATTTGTCCTTCCTGGCGTTGAGGATACTGCGGCATCGGAGGGTCTCGTCGGGGTGGCGCCGTGGCCTGGCGAGTTAGCTTGCGGCGATCGTCGGGCCATGGCGGCGTAGCGCAAAGTCGGTTCCTCTGGCATTGTCGTGTTGATCGGAACCTCACCTTGAAAGGCCCGGTGAACTTCCTCTCGGACGACCTCGGTGTGCGGCAGTGAGGACGGGCGATCCGCAGCGGGGAGTATCTTGCGGAGGTTTTCCCGGACGACTTCACGGACGATCTCCCCAAGGCTGTCTACACCGCTGGTATTCAGGTCAAGAAGGGAAGCAAAGAGAGTTGAAGAAGCAGGTGCGCCGGCGATTCGGTGGTAGTGGCTTTCTCGGGCTGTCAGGCCGCGCTCGATATTGGTTTGATTTGGTTACAAAAATATTGACAGACGTCGAGGGAGTGCGTACCAATCCTCCCAAAATTTCACCCTTCACGCCACGCATGGGAGCGCGAAGTTTCTTCTCCTCGGCGACTTCCGGATTGGTCCGGGCACTTAGGCGCAGGACATGTTCGACAAAGCTTGTCACGCTTTCGTTGGGACCTGAACATTAAACTGCAAGAATAAATAGAAGGACGCGTAACTCCCGGGAGTCGAACCCTGGCTATTCAAGTTGGAGACGAGCACGATAACTGTTAGGCCACGGCCGCGCTTTTTTCTTGATTGGACACAACAATTGCAGGATAAAATGCAATGTCAGTATTACCACAGATCACCCAAGCACTTCTGGGTTCACTAAAACTCTTTCATATTTTTGATTGGATGGAACAAATGCGCCCAGTCGGGTGCAGTGTCGGCAGGCCTACAGTACACAGTCTCGACTTGAGAGACAACATCAATGAAGAGTCTAAGTACAGGTTGGATATGCGGGTCGGCATGTCAGAACTCCAGTCACGTTTTCAATATGCTGAATAAGCCAAGCAACATGAATAGGTCATAAGGGACAATGTCGCCTTTCTCGACTGGCAGGTAACGGATTGTCACACTGGTTATGCACATAATTTTTTTCAAGGTTGGCTGCAGATTGTCCCAGAAAAAGACTGCGTCCAAACAGTAGATGAAAATATGTTCAAAAGTTTTGGGCGTCTTGCATAGGAGGTAATCAGCAGACCATGGCACAAAGATCCCCTTCTCCCTGAGGCAAGGTTTAACCGACAATGTGCCACTGTGCAGCTTAAAAAAGAAAGACTTAACAGCTGGCGGGACGCACACTTTCTTCACTCAACATAGCACATCTTGCCCTGGACACAGGCTGTAAAGTGAACGATATAAAGGAGCAGGAAAAGAAGCTCCACCAGGTCGCGAGCTAGCCTTTTTTTCGTGACATCGCCAAGGTATTGCACTAAAAACCGCGCTTGTAAAAACATGGTGGCATCTCTTACTTCTTTCAAAAACCCGAAGAGACTTTGAGGCCCGGTACAATCGCTCGTAACCAACATAGCGGTTAGGGAGTTCGCCAGTTTCACCTGGATTGCTGTGCGCAAAAGAGGGGCGATTCTGGTCACGTAGAAAAAATAATCGCGAAACTAGCTGCCTCACAAAGAAATCCGTAAGTCCCAGTCCACCTGACTTGACACGATGGAAAAGGTTGTCCCTCCTCATTCTTTCCCAGCCCGATTTCCAAATGAAAGTTGCGAATACCCTATGAAATTTCTAGATGTTTGTACGCCCACATGCGAGAACTTGCAACACATATCAGAGTTTCGCAACCAGAAAGATGTTGCAAACTGTGGCCCGAGCAAACATGGATAAATCGCGATTATCCCAGGTTGGCTCCCTTGTTTTAAATCGGTTACCATTTCAGTCCAGTACGGTGTACAAGTCCTGTAATATTGCAGGGGTACTCCGAGTTAGGTGGAGGGAATACTACTCCAGCTTATTACTGAATATGTAGGAGGTTTTGAGGCCCATTCTCCATGCCAGACTCCACAGCATTTCTGCCAGTTTACCGCGGCTCCTGTCGCTTCACAGTACTCTTTTGTAACCTGTACCATTTCGGTTACACTCTTTTTGTCAGTGCAAAAAACGGCAATGTCATCAGCGTGCGCCGAAACTTTTATCTCTACCATGTTTAAAGTATATCCTCTAATGTTTTTACTCGCCTTCAGTCTTAAACAGAAGGGTTCCAAGTACAAGGAAAACAAAATGGGCGACAAGGGACAGCCCTTTCTCACTGATGACAATACCTGTATAGTTTTTGATACATTGTTGTTTAGCACAAGCCAAGTAGTACATCCTCTGCACGCCATAAGTACGCCTTTCGTGATAACATCCCCTACATTGACATGTGTCAGAATCGTTTTTAGCACGTCATGTCGCACACGATCAAATGCTTTTTCCAAGTCGAGTTGAATTATGGCCGCTTGGCCGTCCTGCTTTGAAGATTCTAATAGGCTTCTTGCAACGTGTACGTTAGTTTGTATTGATCGTCCTTTTGTACCGCAGGTTCGAAGGACACCGTTACGACTGCATATAACGCTTTGAAGTCTGCGCGTGTGAACTTTCGTAAATATTTTATAATCTATGTAACATAACCTGATCGGTCTGTAACGCGTAACGCTACGTCTCTTGACTGTGTCATGCGACTTGGGAATGAAAACTGTGTGGGCTTCATCAAATGAGCGCGGCAGTTTCTCTTTATCGTATGCCTCTCTAAAGATACGAAATAATAAAGGGCTAATTTCTTCTTCAAATATTTGGTAGAACTCCGCGCAGAGACCGTCAGGGCCCGGTGTCTTTTTGCCGTGCTAACGAGTCGATTGCTTGTTCAACATCACCTATGGTTATACCTCCTTCCTGCCAAGTTTTCGTCTCATCGGTTAGTTGAGGCATAAGCAAAAGAAATTCGTCTAGTTTTGAAAACCCTTTTGAAGGTGGCTTTTTGCCAAATAGTTGCCCATAATATTCATCAAAGGCGCTCTCAATAACATCTTTATCACTACTTATCTCCCCATTATATTCTATTTCATAGATTTCTTTAGAGAGGGCATACCTTTTTTCGTCGGCCAAGGCTCCCTTGGTCGGTTGCTTCCCTAGAAGGAACGTTTCGGACCGCGAACGTACAACTGCCACTTCATATTTCTCTTGGTATAACTTTTCTAATTCTGACTTCAGCAGTTGACGTTCGCGAGCTCTAAGCTGATACTTCATATTGCTAGACCTTTCAATTGCGGCCAATTTAACCTTTTTTTTTAATTTTCCAAGTTTCATTTATACCGATGTCTGTTTCCCCCACCTCTTTTAGGAGCTTGGATACAATAGCCACAAACTGTTCATCTTTTAGAAGTGCGGTGTTGATTTTCCAAAGTCTCCAGTTGAATTTTGAGTTCGTGTTTTGTTTGTTCTTTATATGAACGGTTACAAGACAGTGATCGGTAAAAAATATCGGTTTTACGAGATATCCGTGTACTTGCCGTATAATGTCAACGGACACATCAATACGGTCCAGCCGGGCGCATGATGAGGCTCGAAAATGAGTATCGATATTCATTCCTCTCTCCGTTCAAGGTGCCGACGTCATCAAGCCAACATGAGTCGACGATATCTTTTAGGAGGGCCCAACTACTACCACTTCTCGTCGACGGCGAGGCTCTATCGCGTTCATCACAAACACAATTAAAGACAATTAAATTCAAAGGTGCAAGTGAGCTGGACAAGAATGATAAAAATAATCCATGGAAAAGGGGAACAAGACGGACAAAGGACAAACACATATCTCCAAACACAGCTAGGTGACCGGTGTGCGACCGAAAAAATCCGCCTGGTCCGGGTATCGAACCCGGGACCTCTCCATTACAAGTGGAGCGCTCTACCAATTGAGCTAACCAGGGGTTAGACGTCAGTAGAGCAAACGTGTTTTATCAGCCGCCACCAGTCAACACCATCAAGGGTGAAGCTTGCAATTTCAGGTCATATTATAATTCAATTCTTCAATTATCAGCAATGTCGTTTTCTGCCTCCATTTTATTATCTTGCACTGCAAGAAAATCTGGTTGCTCCTCAGATTTCAATTCGCTTGCACCTTTGCATTTAATTGAATTATCGCTCTATTCCTTCTGTTGTCCTGGTTTTCTGGCGCTCTGCGAATCTAAGATGCAATGGAGAGGTCCCGGGTTCGATACCCGGACCAGGCGGATTTTTTCGGTCGCGCACCGGTCACCTAGCTGTGTTTGGAGATTTGTGTTTGTCCTTTGTCCCTCTTGTTCCCCTTCTCCAGGGATCATTTTAATCAACCTTCACAATTAAAGACGCCCAGTAAAACCACAAACTATCGCATTCTACATAATCGCGCAAGAATCTAAAAAAACTGTTCTCTTTCCCGCACAGTATTAGGTGCAGAAACCAGAGTGTCGAACCGAAATTTTTATCGGTTCGGTTCCGGTTCGGGTTCACGGCTTTCGGTTCAGTTCCGGTTCAGTTCCGGAGAGCAAAAAATAACGGTTCGAACCTGTTCGAACCGGTTCGAACCGGTTTGAACCGCTGAACTTAGAAATTATTTTCCGCGTTTTTTTTGGCAATAGGCGGTATTTCAATAGTGAAACGAGTAACTATACACCTTTTTATCATTCGTATAATGCTTTTTTATTTTCAGGTACCAAAAATAAATTTCGTTATTTCATTTCGATGGAACAGCAAAAGAAAAGCTCTACTTCGTTCCAGCTTAGGTTCGAGCACGGCCGATGTTATGAGCCGAAGGGCCAATCATACAGCGAAAGAGGCACAACATCATGGCGTGCACTCTGCAGTTGATAGGACCAGCCGGTATTCGCCGTCTCTCTGTGAGTGCTCCTCCGCCGGCTAGTCCTATCAAGCGCAGAGAGCACGCCATGACGCTGCGCTTTTTGCGCTGTATGATTGGCCCTTTGGCTCATAACATCGGCCGCATTTGGACCTAAGGTGAAATGAAGTAAAGATTATCTTATATGATGAAATGTCTGTTTTCTTGTTTTATTTTTTTACTTAGGTTGCACATATTTTACCTGAATCGAAAGGTTATCAGTCTCGTAGGTCGCCTAAAATACCCGTTATTGGTACAACTTTGTATCGCAGCATTAAAAACCTAATCCTGTCGTGCTCTTGAGCTTGGCAATTAATTGCGGTACTTGAAATCATGAAACGGGCACGTCCTTGCCATATATATCCTGAAATCTAGTTCACAAAATACGTTTCACAATATGTATGTGACGACGCAACTGCGCTAAAAGCAATAATATTTTCAAAATGTCAAGAAAGGTTGAGGACAAACCCTTTTCAGTCTAGCTTTTATCGAAACACTGAGCGGCAATCACAACGCTTGCTTTCCTGAGCAACATTGTTTACACTCAGCACCATGATGCAGGCGAATAATCATGCAGAAAAGAGTGACCTTCGTACTGAAATTGTATCTGTCCTTAAATAGCGCGTACAGAAGTGAACATTTCCGACATAGCTTGGCGTTTAAGGTTTGTTCTTGACAAATGGTTGGTCAGTTCAGCTAGAAAAAAAGCATCATCCATGATATTGTTTGTTGTTGTTTTATTAAATAGAACAAATTAGTATTTCGTACTCTACTCGACATTGCAGCTACTTAATTGGTCACTTTCTGACGGTCTGCGTGCGCAATCATCATAGTTCCGCCACGCGCCTCTGCGTACTTCGTTTTCGTACAGACCACAGACACATAAAATTGTTGTTCATCACATAAAAGAGGCAACAGACTTCTATATGTTGGAGATGTTGAATATGCGTCAGGAGCCCGTAAGTTATTTAAATCAGCTTAAAAAAGATTGTTTAAAATTTCCCCAAATCACTTATAGACATGCCTATCGAGGATAAAAACGTTGGAAGAAATTTGCAGAGCGTATTTAAATACTTTGGTGGTGCGTTTACTTACGATATATATTAGGGTGATCGTCCCTTTATTTATGTTGTCATATCTTCAGGCAGTAAAAGATTTATATATTTTTTGTCATCAATACGTTTGGTTGTATGAATCTCACAGAACCGCTTGACACCAACACGGGAGGACGATGCTCAAAAATACGTCATCTGTTGAGTCTGCGGAAATGTGTTTTATGTTCGCTGTTTGGCAGTGTGAAACACGGGGTCGCGGGGTATGCCAAGAAGGACTGTGTGCTCACATTCTCGATCTGAAGACAAATACCCGAAATGTGCAGAAAGAAAGATAATAAATGGTATTCTTCTAAATAATCCTATACAGGACGCCTTACTGCAAAAAGGAATATATAGAGATGCATGTTTAAAGCGTAAACACGTTTGACGGAATCCGTCTGGTTGGGTCAAAAAATTGAAAAATACAGACCTTCACCAACTAAGCCCTACACTTGCAGTTAGGAGCCCGACGTTTGAATAGGTCGGGCTAAATAGGTCGACAGGCACGTAACCAGACATGTACACGTTACCCCAAAAAAGTAACTAAATACCGTTACTCGTTACTCGCTCAAAAAGTAACTAAATACGTTACTCGTTACCGATTCTCAAGAGTAACGCGTGAATTACCTCAGAAGTAACGAGGTACTGTTCACGTTACTTTGACGACCAAACACACAACTGTTTTTGTTTCATGGTCTTTGTTTTCTTTTCAGTAGTTGTTTAAGCAGTAGCTGCCTCTCAAAGTTTTCCTAAGTTATGTTTTCCCGCTTCCTTAAAAATACAACTCCGGCGACGCTGAAGAGTCATCCTACCGACGCGCTCGAAGGAACGGCAGTGTTGTGCTCCAGGAAGAGCCGGTGAATCTTCAGGAACTGCGCCTTCATTGAGGACAGCGGGTTCTGTGCCTTACCGTGTTGCAAACTCCAGGGTTACATTCGGTCCGTACCCGGTTCTACGAGGTTCAACCAACGAACCTTATTCTATCGCTAAGTGAAGGACGTTCCCAGCTGTAGAGTGACGTAGAGCACCGTTTATCGATGGACACTTCAGTCGAGCTGGTAGATTTACGTGTTCAGTGATATACGTTGCTGTTCTGTCATACTGTTTGGTAGTTTTTCGGGTTGCCCACCTACCGTTCTCGCAATAGACGCATACTCAGGTTAGAATTAAAACGAGGCCATCTAAGCGGTGTTGTACACGTTACTCCTCAAAAGTAACGAGATATCGTTACTCGTTACTTGGCCTCAATAGTAACTAAATACGTTACTCGTTCCTTTTCTAAAAATGCAACTAAATACGTTACTCGTTACCTAAAATAGAAACTAGGTAGAAGTGACTTGACTTGTAACCCGTTACGTACATGTCTGCACGTAACCATCGGCGTATGTCAACGGACTAGTGCACTTGAAAAAGAAAACGCGAGTGAAGCAAACGACACACCGTAGATGGAAAAGAAGCTGCTGCTCTTCACGTGCAAATAGTCGCCCCTGATGAAAAAAAAGCGCATCGGTTTTAAAACGTCGGGTTTCTAACTGTTTAGGACTTGCTTGTGCTCCGTATTTCTCTAATAGAGATACGTGCAATGATGTTCCCAAGTACACATAAATAGGGCGAAGAACAGACAATATATTTATAATTTAAATCACATTTCGACAATGGCTTGCATGAGCTCGAAACTTCGCAAAATTATGTCTTGGGAGGTTAACGTTATGTTCGGTTTTACGTGCACTTGTTTTGAGGCCTCATTTTACAACTCAGTTTTTTATCAGTCATGCGCGCTCTAGAATTTTATTCGGCTGCCACATATCATCACAAGGCTCCTATATATACTGCAAAACGTTTCGATTTGGACATCCCCTTCTGCTATGCTTAGTTTCAGTTTAAAGGGGCACTGCAAAGGGACGAAGAAAACCAAATGCTGCTCCCAAAGGCATGCCTCTCAGTGTCAAACACGAGCGTTCAGTGACGACATTGCTCTTAGAGCGTCGGATAATGACGACATCCTTTGAAACACGTGAATCTCACTCAGATGTTCGCTTGGAACATCCGTAAGCTGGTGGGGCGTTCAAATCTTCATAAATGGATGTCAATTTCCAACACTTAGGACAATAGCGCATGGTTGTTGCAGGCTCTTGTCATTTCGGTTTTCTACTGGTTCAGACAAAGGGCGTCATCAACAAAAGAAAATGTGCTCAAAATTCTTAACGTCTTTCACCTATTAGGTTCAAAATACATCACATTTATTATTTATTTTGTGTTTTATGTGTTGCTAGACTCCCACTCACTGGCTCGAGCGAACGCGATGCAAATTAAGAAACAGAATTGCCAGAAACGCTCTGCAGGGCTCCTTTAAGTCTAGACGCAGCTGATGCTACAAGAGCGAGCATGTGGTCCTGAACACTGCTTGCACAGCTTGAGCACGCATGCTTGGCAAGGACGCTGAAATCCCGGAGCTCGTTCTTGTAGGCTCTGCTACGCTCACGCTGAAGGGAAACGGAGTATTGTGTTGAGAACATCACATTTCACCAGAAAACTGAACTGTTTAACATGGTTTGCTAGTGACATCATCGCACTATATGCTAGTGGTCATTGAGAATTCTTTTTAGAGCGCAGCTCTTTGGCGCCCGTTTCCGGCTTGAGCGGCGTTGCCGTCGCCATCGGCGTAACCGCGCGACGACGATGAGGATGACGTCATCCTCATCGTCATCGCCACTGATGACGTCACACGTGACATCGATGATGACGTCGTCAGTGACGATGACGATGACGTCATCATGATGATGCTAAAAACCCACTAAATTTAGCGGAAAAAATTTCCCCGCTAAATATAGCGGACAAAATTTCCCCGGAAAATCTAGTGGAAAAAATTCCTCGCTACAGTTAGGGTAAAAAATTGCCCGCTAAATTCCCTCTAAATTTACACGCGATGCTCTCACGAAAGATGTGGTTTTTCTGCGACTTGAGTTAAGCACACGTCGATCCACACACATGTTGGTAGTGGGGGACTTTCCACCTTCTCCCCTCAGTACCCTTCCCTCCTCAAGAGCTGCGCTTTAATTCGGCGTTACAGGGGATATTAAACATCTTTAATTTTTCGCTTACAAAATCCAATCCGGTGGTGCAAAATGCACTCTGCATTAACTGCGCTTAGAGTATCGGACCTCCGGTCCCCGACATTGTTGTGCGCACCGCCATTTCGGTTCATATGCAGAGGAGACGCAACTGCCGATCCTCATGATTCAAAAGTGCGACTTCCTCAGCATTAGATTCGGTGTTAGGAAGCTCATATAATATTGCTGTGCTCTGTCGCGAACGGTTTAAAGGGGCGGTGCAACTATATTCAATTGGAATGTTTTTCACCTTACACGAGCTTACTGGCGCTAGTGGGACTCAAGGATACTCTCACGCAACGCCACTGACCAAGAAACTCCTTTGTTCCGCTGTAATTTCGAGGACAAAACCGAGTGTTTTCATTCAATCTCTCCTTCGCCACAGCTGATGACGTAACTTGGCGGTAGCAGTACCGCCTAGAGTCACTAAATAAGCTACGCTTCCAGAGTACCGCATTCCTTTTCTTTGGCATTTTGCCGACAATACAGTCGCTCTATTCAACAATATTCTGGTTCGCTGTGGCATCATTGGACAGTGGCAGTCACGTGAGTATATATCTATCATCATCATCGCATAATTTCAACGCCACCATTTTGGGTCCAGCGATCCTCTGCCTGCTGCTGTTTGCTGTTTACTGCGCGCGCACACTGAACTCCGTCGCTCAGCACTCGCGTTTTCCGTGTTACGTCGAGATACGAACAACACGACCTTGATTCGCTGCCACAGCTGCGGCCGCGGCAGCTGGCGCAGGTGACAGCTACAGCTCGGCTTGGCTCAGCTACAGTCACTCCTCCGTCTGCGCGCGGACCCAAGATGGCGGCAGCTGACGCGCTTCAGACGCGAAGTTTGGGAGTTTCGGTACTCTGAAAGCGTAGCTTTATTTAGTGACTCTAGTACCGCCCAGTGACGATATTTGAATGCGGCTCATAGATTAAACCCGAGCATGGCGTAGACACTCGATTTAGGCTCATGATAATCGATAGCTCGAGAAGCATTCGGGTAGTGTCCTGTGTCCAATCGCTGCAATGACGACAGCAACCGAACCATAACAATGTCTGGAACTCAGCGCGTGTCCTGTGCCTTGCCAACCCCAGCGCATGGCTATGACGAACATTGGCGGCAAATAATCGGCTCCAGATCACGTGGCCGCTTGTTCTGGCTGCGAGTTGAGGGGGTGAACTCTGCTCGTTTTTCTTAATTGTTTTCTGCGACTTCGATTGCGTGTGGTGAAAAACGAACGAGTATTTCACAGGTCATTAACGTCAGGGATCCGTACTAAGCGGTATTTGCGCAAAATACAAAAATCGTTGCATCGCCCCTTTAAACATTTGTGGAGCGAGGACGGAAAAGCATTTCCTGTGATTTCAGACAAAGCTTCAGAAAACTGGGAACCATGATTTTAAGCCACAACATGGCCAAATGTCGTCAATCTGAAGCTTAGCTTATTTAGTGGCACGAGTGCAACCCATGTATTCCGAAACAAAAATTATTCTTGCTTGATGCGGCGTCGCGATTAACGGCGCGAATGTTTAACACTACGAAAACGGGCTTTCTGGCAGGACTGATTTTGCCAAAGAAATAGTCTTGCACACGTTGTCTGGTCTGTGCCGAAGATGTGCAGCAGAGCAAACTTTACACCACAGTATGTTTTTAGACCCTCCCCCCCCCTTTTCTCTTTACGATGCTTGTCCATAGAATACGTTTTAATTCGGAGGGACTCCCTCCTTCGTATGGGGGTACCAATTCGACAATTATATTCGTGTCATTTTTAACAGTAATTCACCATTTCTTTTATTTTGCACCCAAAAACTGCGAAGTTTAAACAAGATTGCGAGCATTTAAGCGGCTGCCAACGTTCGGCTGTCCCTCTGAGGCTACAAGAATCTTTATTTTCAGGTACCCCTGCCGTACACTTGAAGTTCTGTTCATCGTCGGATTAATAAGCCATGTTTAGCCCTTTCAATGCTTCTATTCTCGGGGACAACTTTTTGAGACAGTTCAGCAACAAGAAAAACATGTTTGGGTGTTTCAATGATATATGCATGAAAAAAGTTCGTGCAACAATTTTTGTATTTACAGTAAACACCGCTAAGAGCTGATCCCTGACGTTGATAGCTTGCAAAATCACCCATTAAGTTTCCTCTTCTCTTAATGGCGGATGGCGAAAAAATACAGGAAAGAAACATTTGTTCCACCTCAACTCGCTATTAGAACAAGCGGCCACGTGATCTGATGCTAATTATTGTATGCCGTCAGTGTTCACCACAATCATGCGATGCTGTTGGCAAAGAATGAAGCATGGGTTGAGCTTTAGACATTGTTAGAGTTCGGCTATTCTCACTCTTTGATTGAACACGAGCCAACATGAATGTTTGGCGATGCTGATTGTCAAGAACCCGAGCACTCGACTCGGGCTCATGGCAATCTAGTACGTCGTGATGTCACGTGACTCGCGAGGAGAAGTCGTGATGGCATGTGACGTCACGCTGTCAACAACGCAAATACATCTCGTGACGTTCTCAATTTAAGTCGACTTCACGCGGTGAGTCACGCGGCTACGCCAAGGGGCCACGTGACGTGACATTATTTGACAGCATGTCTTGGCACCATGACGTCACGTGACCACGTGACACATGATTAATCGCAGTGCCAATACAAAAACGCCACGAAAACCTATCTCATACATTGCAAATCGGTGTATGACAATTTGATCAATACATAGAAATACAGCTGTACCCTTTTACTTCTCAAATGTCTCAAATGCTCATTTTGTAATAAAATAAAAAATAGAAAAAATTACCATGAACCGTTTTGAACCGGTTACCGTTATTTTTTTTTCCGGTTCGGTTCCGGTTCAGTTCCAAGATGGCGGCAAAGATTTCGGCTCGGTTCAGTTCCGGTTGGACTAAAATAACGGTTACGTTCCGGTTTTCGGTTCGGTTCGGTTCCGGTTCGACACCCTGGCAGAAACACATAGTATCCGCCACTGGTCGCCTGACACTCTAAAATCACAACAGATAAAACGACCGCACTCGTCTGTAATTACATGGAGGTTTGATAGTTTCAGACGTTTTTAGGAAAAGAAAATATCCCCCGAAAAGCCCACGGCGTGACTCACACGCACTTCGTATCGAAAAAGAAAGGGCTTCAGCGCTTCAGCAATGTCGTTCTCTGCCTCCATTTTATTCTCTTGCACTGCAAGAAAATCTGGTTGCTCATCAGATAAAACACGTAGCAACTGATCCTGTTTTCTTTTCGAATTTAACTCCCGAACATTTAAGGTGGCGAAACTGAGGGCCTTGCTAATTTTGTTGGAATCGACCGAGCCCCGAAAAAGTAGCAAGTTATACAAAAATGGGTCGCACATGGCACAAACTAAACAGCAACTTATGTCCGTCTTACTTGCATTGTGACACATGTTCCAGGAGCCACCCTGCCATACAGTTCACCGCGGGTCCCTAGATGTTTGACTAACCGATCGGGCTTGAGGTTTGTCGTGGTAACTGACCCTCTTGGCCATCGCCGTCCGCCATCTCTCTTGCACCGCCGCCTGAAGACTCGTCGGTTGGCCACCCTCCTGCGTCGCTGGTGGTTCAATAGTTCGCTTTGCAGAGCCGTTCAAAGCTTCCATGTCGTCAGCGGTATCCTCTTCGTTCTCCTTGTCCACGAAGGCCTCCGATACTGCTTGTGAGCCGTCGCCTTTTGGACTAGGTTCAAGGGGCAACAGGCGGCGTGCTGGCTTGCTGACTGCTGGTTGAGCGACAGCCATGACCGTTGGCGATTCCGCGGCGAACGATGTTGACGGAGGATGGACAGAAGTGCCTGCGGTTGCGCCATCCCGGCTGAGTGGCTCGAAGCTTTCAGTGGCTACACCAGCCGCTTCTTCAGGTTCAGCATGGACTATAACGTGCTCTGCCACGTCTTCGTTTATTACGGAGTGCGCCACGTCTGCGTACGTGCTCACGCACTCCCCTTTGTGTGCCCAAAGTGTCGGCAGCTCTTGCAGTGAGAAACACGGGATTCCTTACGAATATGGCCTGTCCTTCGGCAACGAAGGCAGAGTGGTGCTCTTCCTAGTGCCAGTACTAGGGCCGTGCATCCGGGCAGTTGAAGTTGGTGCGGCAGGTGTGCCGTGGAGACGCCGCCCTTTAGCGTTAGCCTCACTATCATTGTGGTCGACTGCACCCTCTCGAACCCGTTGACACGCCACGTCTCCCTGATGGCTTCTTCAACCTCGCCGAACGGCTCTAGGGCTTTTTAACATTTTCGTCGAGCAGATGAAAAGGTATTTAATGCAACTTGAGCCTCACCTCCGACTTGTTTGGATCAATCACCAGACAACACCTCCCCTTGACCTCTAAGGTTCGGGCATTCAGCAACCTTTGCTTGGCAGAGAGCGACTTGAGGGTCACCATCCATGCGTGATTCATTTGGCAAGAGCCATACACCTCGATGTCTCCAAGCACTCCGGCGTTCTTGAGCCCGTCCTTAAAATCCCCGATGCGGTAGGGACGTGCACCAATATCACAGTGCAGAAAAACTGAGTTTAAGGCGAGAACGCCCATTGGGAATCGTGGCAAAATAATCCGATAACCCTCGTCTTTCGCTCAGCCGAGATACTACGGCTATCAGTAGCCGTTAGAACCGCACCTACGGAGCTCATGACGATGCGTCTTTCCACTTCGGAAACCGAAAGACGAATCAGGCCACGGCCGCGCTGCCTACTTGGCCAGCTGCGGCCGCGGCAATATACATGGTCAAAAAGTCTTCTGGAAGCTCACTGGTTTCTATTGTGGTTCTCTCTATATTACTGCTGCCCAATCGGTCCCCACCTCTCCCGCCCTGCCAAGAAGTCACACACGCTTGAGGATATGCCAGAAAACACTTTACTTTTCGTCGACTCTCGTGGCCGTTCCCTCCCCGGGGCTGGCTCAGTCTGGTCGTCCGCATCCTCGTCTCGCACTGCCGCGCGCCGGTCTCGTGCGCCGCTCGGTCGGCCATAGCGTGCGCCCCCGCGCCCTTTTCCTCCTCGGCTTCCCACACTCCCCCACCTTCAAGGCCCGGTCTTCGGGGGGCCTCGAGTGCTCGGGGATTCAAAGGTCTTGCCGAGGAGCTCCTCCACCTCGTTCATAATGGCGTTGTCAGAAGCCGAGGGGGACGAAGGGGCAGGTGGGCGACACCGGCTCCATGGCTTGGGCCGGGAGAGGTGGAAGCGGCCGATGTGGTAAAGGCCGTCGTGGCTGCCGGTTCGATGGCGGCGGCCGCGGCAGCTGGTGCAGAGACACGGTTCTCGGGAAGCCAGGCTGGCTGAACGGGGGCCAAGGCAGCGGGTGCCAGACGGTCCGGGCGGCTTGTCCTCAAGGTCTGCACCACTGCATCCACGTTGTCAGGGAGGGGACGTGTCTTCAGCAGGTCGAGGTAGAGTTGACCTGCTTCGTGGGTTTCTAGATGCATAATTGGGACCCCGCACAGCCAGCAAGTGTCCGGCACTCCCAAGATGCGTGGCACCAACGGCCGCGTGTGGCCACGGAACGGGTGAGCGACTTCGTGGTCGGGCTGGCCGGGCGTTGGTCTTGGTTGGTTCTTTCAACGCCGGCGAGAGACGTAGTGGATGGCCTACCCTCCCACACACCGTCCACGTGGCCACGATGTGGCGGGGGACCTACTCCAGGCAGGTCCCCCCATCGCGGACGGACCTGCTCTATTCTGCGGAGGCGCCGTCGCGGACGGCCCTGCCCCATGCCGCGATGTTATTGCGGACGGGGCTGTCGCGTATCACGAAGGCGTCACTGCTGCCGTGCTCCCGGTGCCTGCGTAGCGCAAGTGGCGTTGCCCAGTTCCGCCATTCGGCCATCCTCGGTGTTGTCGCCTCCGTGATCGGACACCGCGAGGGTTCAGTCGGCCGGAGTAGGGCCTTCCCATTTCGGGGGCTGGCACGTCCGGTGGGTGTCTTGGGTACCGCTCTCTGGGACGGCTTCTCTAGGGAGGCATCCTGTGTAGAAAGAACACTGTTATAACACCGGAAAGTTATTAACTTATTGCTTTCTGCCGCCGAATGTGGCGGCGGCTTTAGCTTTCATTAACTATCTTCCCCATTGCGACGGTAGTACCCCTTCAAGTCCACGAGGTGAGCTGGACCCGAATCCTCGTATATATCACGCCGAGCGAGTTTATAAGTAAGCTGCGATTTTCGCGTTTTTGCCTCATAGGGCCCTTCCCATCTCTGATCAAGCGATGCGGCGAACCCGCCAGCTGCGTTACTCAGAGAGTGGGTTCTTCTCAGGTCCAAGTCACCAACTTTGAATTCCAAGCGCCTATGGTTCTTTTCATACCACGCCGCTTGCGCGATCCTTGCGGCATCGCGGTTCTCCCTAGCATAGTGCGGCGCCCCAGACAAGCGGTTCATTAGCTCTTCCGCGTACCTAGAGAGCGGGCGTCCTGGTGTTCCTTGGTTGCTCCGCAACTCGTTATCCAGAGGATATGGTATTTCTTTACCTAGGTTCAGAAACGCTGGCGTGAAACTAGTCGATATGTTCATGGTATTTCAAATCCCAGTCTAGGTGTCTCTCCGTTAGTGCGATCAGCATGCACTTTGACATTCCGATTTCCTCGCTCAGTGTTATTGGCTTGGGGATGGTATGGTGACGTCCTTTTGTGTTTTATGTTCAGCGCCAAGCTGAAGTCCACGAACACTTCACTAGTAAAATAACTAGCGTTATCACTATTGAGACACCTGAGTATGCCGAAGCGTAGGAATGTATCAAGTAACTTTTCCCAGATCCGCTCTGAAACAAGCTTCCTCAATGGGTACAAGTCCAACCACTTTAACAAATGATCGGTAATAACCAAAAGGTACTGGTGTCCCTCGTGGACCTCTCGGCAGTGGGTCAATGATGTCGCAAGCGACGATCTCCCGAGGGAAATGACTCTCCACCAACTGCATCAAGCCCGGAGGCTTCCCACTTTGGGCTTTGCTGTCTGGCAGGCTGGACACATGCGGCCGTATCGGAGTGCGAGGTCGCGGCGCGGCATAACTTATGAAAAGCCTTGCTGCCACTGCCATGACCTGCCAGAGCCGAGTCCTTGAGCTACCCGATAAACCTAATAAGTTGGTTCCTGGGAATCACAACCACGAAAAGAGACTCATTACCCTCCACTTCGTCGATCGATGGGATGTAGCGAAGCAATAAGCCGTCTTCCCCCAGCAGATATAAATCAAAATTTTCATTAACTCTTCCGCCTGCCATCCCGCTGTCAACCGCGATTTCCGCCAGTTCACCCAACACCCGCTAACAAAAACCACCTGCTTTCTGGGCCTCTACAAATTCTTTCTTGCTTATCACTTCACCCCAAGTTCGTGCCGCGCGCTAAAGCTGCTACGAGTGCCGGTTGCTTCGAGTCCTCCCAACCGTCCGTGAGGAACCTCACCCCTGCACCCGGAGACATCCTCCTGTTCTTCCCGCACTCCTTGTTACATCCTAGTTGTGGGACCTCCTCCCAACCGCCATTCTGGGGTGCCCGAGAGAGCGTTTCCGCGGCTTTGTTGGTCGAGCCCTTTCGGCACTCAACCGTGCACTAGTAGCGGTGCAACATTAGTACCCAGCGAGCCAGCCTTCCCGCCGGCTCCTTTAGCCACTAAATTCAGATAAGTGCTAGGTGATCTGTCTGAATGACAAAAGTTGTTCCATCTAAATAGAGGTCGAACTTCGTGAGTGCAAACATCACAGCCAACCCCTACTTTTCCGTCACGCTGTACTTGCGCTCCAACGGAGTGAGTATTCGGCTACCTAATGCCACAGGGCGCAACTATTCATTGTGCTCCTCTAGCAACAACATATATCATACTCACTGGCATCCGTCTGTATGACGAAATACCGATTAAGGTCGGGTGAGCGAAGGTTAAGGGTGTTCCCTCTTCCCTCGCTAGATTAAAGAATGCAGCCCCTTGCTCTCGACCCCTGACCTACCTCGAGCGTTTCCAGAGCAGCAGATTCAATGACCACGCCATCTCCGAGCACATTAGGATGAACTGCCCGTAAAAGCCAACCGTCCCCAGAAACCTTTGAAGGCTCTTTACATCGTGCGGTGGTGGATAATCAAGAATGGCCCGTAATTCATAACCATTCGGCTTCAAGGTACAGTTGTCCGCGACAAATCCTAAAAGATTTACCCTTAAGGGTGCCAGCTGCACCTTTTCTGGATTAATTGTTAGACCTACCTCACTCATTCGACTTAACACGATCTCGAGATGAGTTAGATGCTCTTCGAACGACTTGGAGAATACCACAGCGTTGTCCATGTAAGCCATAGCAAAGTTAAATTTCGCATCGCCTAGCACGATGTTCATGAAGCCGTTGGAAACTAGACGGCGAGGTCGACAATCTAAACGGAAGACGGGTAAATTCAAATAACTCCCTGTAACAGGTGAACGCCGTCTTCTGGACATCGCCTGGTGCAACGGGATCTCGAGAAAACCCCTGCTACAATTCAGCGTGGGAAAAACCCTCGCGCCCCGAAGCGAATCCATTATTGACTCAATAGAGGGAACAGGATACGCGTCCCTACTAGTGATCTCATCGAGTCTTTGGTAATCAACGCAAAGGCGCGTGGTGCCGTCTTTCTTTGGCGCCAAAACTACTGGAAACGCCCAGGGACTCTGCGATGGCCGCAGCAACCACCGTCTCCAGCATCTCCTCAAGAGCAGTGTCTAGGAGTCCATTTATGTACCCTTAGTGGTCTAGGATTGCAACCCCACAGCATAGCCTCTCCTGTATCTATTCTTTGTTGTAAAACAGTTGTAATCCAGGTCTTTCGGTTAACGTAGCTGCGTGCCAGGACAAGGCGTTTGATAGCGTCCGCCGTTGTTTGGCGGGCCCATCGAAAAACGCAATTATTGTTTCTACGTTCCCAGGCACGACTCGCCCAGCTAATACATGCTTTTGGTGTTACCCAGCGAGCGAACATTTCATTCCCTGCGCCAAAGATGATGGGGCAACAAGTGGAATAAGAGGGAAAAACGCACTATAGTGATAAACGCCGTTCCTCAAGTCCAAAATTATACATTCACGACAGGCAAAGTCCTGGCCAAAAATAACAAAATTGACATACCGGGCAAGTAAACGAAACGCTGCCTCCATCGTCTGCCGTCAGCGCCAAGGTAAAGGCGCATCGCACCTTGCGGTTCGGCCAACCCTGTCGCTTAACGCAGCGGAGTTGCAAGTTCCCGCGGGAAAAGGCTTCTGTTACGGCAGTCCTACTACACAATATCTCCTATTAGGAAAAAAGTAGATCCGATGTCAATTAGTGCAAAATATTTTTTATCACCGATCTCTGCCCGCACGTACGGGCGCTTCTCAGGTGTCGTGACCTGAGCCAAACAAACCGACGGAACCATCGCCACGCAGTCGCCGGCCGCAATTTCCACTGTATTGGCACACTGATGCTGGGCCTCGGCAGTGGCCGGCAACCTCGACTCAGAGAACCTGATTAGTGGCGCCGGCCTCTGGCGTTTCCCTGGAAACCCTGAGAACCAGCCGCTACCCACATGCAATGCCGCTTGATGTGCCCAAGACGGTGACAGTTGCAACACCTGACTTGTGGCCGGTTGTTAAGCGCAACCTGTCTATCATTACCCTCACGCGACACTTCATTTGTGGCAAACCGCGGTTAGTCATAATTCCAATGACTGTCGTGACCAGTCGCGCCTCCGCGGTGGTTAAACGCCGCGCTGCCCCTACGGCTCTGCACTCGGGCTGAGTTTGCGTTGGCTGCCCTGTGCCTTTGCTCATAAGCAAAGGGGTTCAAAGCTCGGGGTGTTATGGCTACCCCATAACCGCGCTCCGCAATGGTCGTATGCGCCATGTGCGGCTCGATGTGAGAGTCTGCGGTGCGTCCCGTAAACGCACATCTTGGTTCAAGGGACTCCTCGGCCCGCGAAGGGTTGTATAACTGCAGCTCAGTGAGCAAGCTCCCTTGGAATCTTCGCGCCTATCCGACGAGTGCCTCCAGATCCGAGAACTCGCGTCCGCGCAAGCAGTTTCGATTAAAAAATCTACCAGGACGGGTCTGGTGTGTTTTGTGATGTTTGCACCAGAGCGGAAATTGTGGTGTCTTTGAGTATTCTGCTGTCTGCGTGTTCTGGTGTCTTCGTGTGTTGTGGTTTCTTGACGTGTTCTGGTGTTTTCGTGTTTTCGTGTGTTCTGGTGTATTGGCGTGTTCTGGTGTCTTAGCATGACCCTGCCAAGTGTGTTCCGGTGTGACCCGGTCGATCTAGTGTCTTCTGGGGTGACCTGGTCTTGCATGAAAAGTATAGTTTAGATGCAGATAAGACTGCTGATGAAAACAGCTAGAAAATTGTGCGAAAGGAACAACATTTTTCAAAGGTTTAGGTGTTTATTCTGCTATGAAACAAAACTACAAAGACACGCAGAATTAAACTAACTATTTTTTTCCTTCCCAACACGCACCAATCGCACAAATTTCCTTGCACACAGGGCTGTCCATGGTTCTCTTCTTCCATGCCGTTTTGCCAGCACACCCGGATGGCTAAGATGATGGCTTGGGCAAGTTGGTTTGCATGATAAAACCTACAGTGCACAAAAATAATACAAATACAAAAGCAGCTATTCATAAAAAAATCTTAAAATAATAAAATCACAACTGCAACAGTAAACAAGGACGTTCTGTCGTGTCAAGCCTGATAATCAGAGTCAATTTATCACTCGGCCGCCTTCCCGTGTTCAATCTGCTTTCCCCTACCTGTGGGCAAGGTAACACAGTCAAACCTTAATTATATTGAACTTGCAAAAAACCGTCTACCAGTTCGATATAGTGGGTAATGCTATATAAAGGTTTTAATAAATTTGACAAGGAACAAGCATGCCACATTTATAAAAGTAGTTTACTCTCAACAAGGCGTCTGTGAGTCATTAGGGATGCTCACCACAGCTATTCAGTGGCCGTTTTTGAATGTCTCACTGTCTTACCCTCTCCTCGCCCCCTCCGCAAAAGATTTTGTTTTGTTTTGTCTTCCGGGTGCTCGACGCGGCCGCCCCCAAAAAAGCCAGCTTCCTCTGCAAGCTGGTTTTCCCCACAAGGAGTCTTCGTTGGGGAAAGCCAGCTTGCAGAGCTTTCCGAAGAACAGAGATACCGTTCATTCGGCGATTCCCCGTCATCGCATGAAACGCCAGACTGTCCCAAGACAAGACCAGCTAGTTCAATTGTCGATGATTCGGAGTTTGCGGACAATGAAGTCAAGCCTGTTCCGACAGCCTTAGCCACGTCATCGGAAGCATCGCCACTTCAAGGTAATCCAAAGGTAACGCTGCAACGAGGCTCTCGAGCCGGGAAACTCCCTTCCCGGTTCACATCAAACAACTTCTCCTGAAGGGGAAAAATGTTGCACACCGGCAAATACGACATGACAGCAGAAAACAATCGGCGCGAGCTCAACGCGAGCATTGCGCATTCCACGCTGCCGTCGTTTGCAATCCGCACGCGTGATTGTTCAAAATATGAAATCTTTCTTCTGAAACGACCCGGCCTCGGCTCTCGCGTTGACGACTTAATAGCCATGTGTCAAATCCCATGTCACTTTTGACCACAAGGACTCTCAGAGAGATTTACGCGCACCAAAAAACAAGCACAAATAAAAAGATTTTCAAGAGAATGCCATCAACTGATTGTCCACTCAGGTGATACGCACTCACCTGGTTCTAATGCCTATTCAGGCCTCCCACCCTAAACACCGATGCACGGTTTGCAACATCCCCAAATCGATCTGGCAGTGTGACACCACCAAAAAGACACTCTTCCAAACTATCATGCTCGTAACCTTGCATGATCACCATCTCATCCAGAAAATGTATCCAGCCTTTTCGATGTCCTCCATTTCCAGTGTCTAGCTCTTTAAAACGTATAATACTCCCGAAAGAATGCATTGAAGAAAGTTTATGACTTGCAACCTTGGCGTAAGGGTTCTGTTGGATGTCAATGTGCAGCCCAGTGTCCTCAGTGTTTTCTATATTAATGTCCCACAAGCATATTTGATTTGAAGGGCTTGCTTGATAGTGTTTATCGACCATGTGCAGCCCTAGGTGTTGTTTCTTGGAAGTGCACAGAGCTGATCGTCATACAAGAACTTCATACTGCCCTTGAGATTTGAAATTATTGTTCAAGTGATTTAACCTTTTTATTGAGGCATGTAATGGTGCCATTAGCCTAGTGCTTTTTTTCTTACAATTTGTGCTTTTGCGTGCGATATCAGTCAGTTTTTTTTAAGTTTTCTATATTCTATTCCATCAGGGCTCTTGCTAGTCAACGGGTTGTTCCTAGCTGCTCAGGGATCATGATCAAGTAAGTCACCCGCAGCTGATGGAGGTGTACATGGGATACTCATATTATATACTGTAGGAACTGGTGGACAATTATGATACTCATCTTTATTCCCGGCACATACTGTAGCCTCACTTTCTGCCGGGTAATACCAATATTTACCAGGAAAGTCATTTTCAGATGACCAGATATACATCTACATATAAGAGGTTGAAACATTTGGTGGTACCACCCGCGACAAGATGAATTTTAAAGAGGTACAAAGTGAAGCTCAGAATGCATACTTGGGTGGCACCATTCTCCTGAACAGATGAAGCGGACAGCGTAGTTCTCAAAAGCACCTGCAATTTACGATATTTTAAAAAATTGGATATACTTTTGAACATTCTCCCTGTATGCCAGAGCGTGAAAGGTACAGTAAGATACAATATCTTCAAGGTGGTATCGTATGCCTTCTCTAGAGCCAACAGAGAGAGAGAGAGAAAGAACTGTTGCTTTACAAATGCTTCCCTCATACCGGCCTCAAGGCGAACCCGCTGGTCAACTGTTGTCCTGAAAGCCCGAAAACAACACTGGAAGTGGTTTAAAGCATTGTTTGTTTCCAGAACCAAGACTTAGGTTTTTAACTAGTCTTTCAAAGGTTTTGTTTCGCCTGGAGAACTAGTCTGTGGAATAGGGCGGTAAATAGAGGCATTTGATTTGTCTTTCTCTGGTTTCAAAAAAGGTATGGTGATAGCTTTCCTACACTCGCTAGGACGATGGCGTTCCTTTCAAATACGATTAAAACACTGAAGTAAAACCTCTAAATATGACTCAGTGAGATGAGATAGCGTCATGTAATGTATTCTGTTGGGGCCTCGAGCTTAATGTTTTAAGAATAAAAGAACAGCACGGAGCTCAGCAAATCTTAAATATTGGTTGTAGTCTTCATCGTTGTTTCCACTCGAAACGAGTTTAACTTTTCGTGTTCTGCCTTATGAGTTAAAAATTTTAACTATAATTACCGGAACCTAATCTTTTCAGAAAATGCCTGCCTATGAGGGAAGCTTGCTTCTTTAATGAGGAAGGTGTACTGCCATACAGTGAAGATATTAAGGGCATTAAGTATTGGTGGTAGTCCCCATCTATTTTTTAACCCTATCCCAGAAGTCCTTAACAGGTGTAGGACTATTAATCTAGGAAGTGTAGCCAATCCAGGAACTATGCTTTGCCTGCTTCCGGATGTACCACACTTTTGCACGTTTTCGCTTGAAGGACAAGGGTTTTCGGGCAGTTGGGTATCGGCATATTATTCCTTAGATTTTATTTGAAGTCTTCGTGCCTGCGCTGCACTCATCATTCCACCGACGCTTGGGATGTTTAGGAAGGTGGCCTGTTGTTTGGGAAATAAAGCTTTCGGCTTCCTTTACTATAGTTGACATTATCAGATATTTTTCATCATTCGGCATTTTAGTAAAGTTCCCAGATGGCAGCCGCAAGCTTCCACCGCTTAGGACGTGAAAGCGTTCTAGGTCAAGTTATATTGTCGTCAGATGCAATGGGAAGTGAACACTGCCGTATAGGTTCTCAGTTGAAGTCCACTAGAAAACTGTGAATAAAGTTGGGAAACAGATGGCCAAATTAGGGCAAAAAAGGAGCAGTTGGAGGAACTGAAATAGGTTGGTTCGCCTGTGTTGAGAAGACATACTCATCTGGAGGACAGAAAACGTTCATTTCCCCCTTACGACAATCAAGCCACTGGCTACCCCAAAGAGGTTTGTGTGCATTCCAATCCCCGATAATATTGAAGGGTTCTGGCAACTGACCTTCGAATTGCTACAGTTCTTGGATTGATAAAGAGGAAGACGGTAGTGTGAACAATGAGCACACAGTATTCAAACGATCAATCAAAAAACGTACCGCTACCGCCTCTAACGTCGTGGTTAGAGGAACCTCAGATGCTGTTGTTCCATGGGTTCCGATAATGGCAAATCCACCCGATGATGATAAGCAACAGGTTAGGCGGACTTTTCTAAAATGATCGTACTGTCTTAAATATTTGTATTGGATAGTTTTAAATAAGTTTCTTGGAGGAAAAATGCCACTGGTTCATGCTTTTGATGAAGAAAGTGTACAACATTTAGATTATGAATAGCCATTGCATCTTCATTGCATAAGCCCTCCAGCTATAAGATATTTTGATAAAATATCAGTATATCACAGACCAGAGATTCTGACTAGAGTCTTTTTAATCACTTTTTGGGGTGGGTTTCGAGACCTTCCATGGGAGGGGGCAAATTACGTCTGAGACGGAGAAACCTCCACCTCCTCTGTTCTTGCACCAAGGCCTTTATTATGACTCAGTGCAGCAGCTGCCTGCGCAGCTGAGACGGAAAGCCCAGGGAGTTGAAATCTCAACATGGAACCTGGAAACTTAAGAAGTTTCGCAAGCTCCGAGAATGACACTTGCGTTTCCACAACTGCCTTAGTGGGTGCTGATTCCCTGCACAGCGCCGTAACAAATGATCCTCTTTGGAACTCAAAGATTCGTCGCTCCGCTTCAGGGTAGAAAACACCCTCTGTCACTTTCAAAGTTAGAATTTCGTTCTCTTTTATAAAATTATCACAGTATGTAGAATACGCTGGGTGATGCAGTTTGCCTTTAACAGACCTAGGATGTTCATGGCAAACACCAGCATTGCGCTCGCTGCTCCCACTTTTAGCAGATGCCTCCAGACCACGGAGGACCGTGAGCCATACCGTGACAGATGGCAACGGCAGCAGCTGATAAGGTTTGGCACCTAAGGGTGGACCCTACAATTAAAAAAGAAACTGCTTTAATAGCGGAAGGTGGGCTACTTACCTTCCGCTTGTGAGGAGTTCCTTTTCATCTCCTCGAATGGTGATAGGTTTGGCAGAGACAACGGCCTGACCATGCTTAATGTTAAGAATTTCTTCCACGGAACAGTCCGTGAGGTCACCCTTCAAAATAACAACGCGGACGGTGTTCAGTGTTTGGTGGGTAGAAATGGTTATATTTGTTTCCTGGATATGGTTAAGGCAGCGCAAATCCACTGCCTGATGTTTTCGAATACCTCTACTAAGAAGTAACCAGTAAACATATTTTCGCAGTTACACATTCCCCTAACAGACCATTCAGCACCTTTGCAAAAAAGAAAGGTGATATCTTAGACAGTGGCTTGAATAAGTCTTTGGCATGAAGTACAAAGAAAAATTGGTAATATAGCCAGAGTTACGTCGTTACTCCAAATAAGGAAATGTTTTTTCGTTGCGGACTTATTGGAGGGACCGATTAGATGTCTCGTTTTGCTCAGAACTCATATATATGGGAAGTAAAGTTCTGTGCCCCGGTGCACCGCCCACCACGGAGTTTGCGCTGAGCTCAACAACCAGGATCCCCTTTTCCCCGGACACGGGTTAAGCCACGCACAGCCAGGAGTGAGTGGGTGAACCCGCAAGGCTTGGGGTTCGTGATGAAGCCACTCACCAAGCACCTACTAAAGCAGTTGCCTTGTGCGTTCAGGTGTGGACGCGCACGTGGTTGGGGTCCGTGGTGACGCAACTCACAAAGCACCTGACACCTAAGGTGCAGGCGCCCCCTGTGGTGCTTGGGGTACTTGGAGATGCCACTCTCCAACCACCTGCTTTCATAGGTGGCGCGACGAGGCATGCCGCATGAAAGCGACGGGCGCAAGCGATCCTAGGGCCGCTGCGGTGCGGCTCCACGCACTAGCTTTTAGATTGTGTCTTTCTACTTGGCATTATACATATTCCAAAGGGTTCTCTCTCGCTCCACCTGATCGATGAGGAATTCACTGAAGCTACGCTTGTCATGGTGGGTATTGCCCGTCACAGCCGGTGATGAAACGAACCTTCTCAACGATACACGGCATAAACCAGCCCCGCAGTCGCGCGCGCGAACCGGCACTGACGTAAAACAAAATGTCTCTTGTTTTTGGCTAATTGCTTGAGCGACCTCCGGGTGATGAGCGACGTTTTCTAGAAATCCAAAACCAAGCGACAAACGACAGTAATGTATCTCGGTCGCTCGTCGCTGTCTCTCAATGCTTGTCGCCGTCGCTGGTCTCCTCGCTCACTAAGTAACTTACATGCAGTTGAAAAGCACTGTCGCTCGTCGCCTCACTCAGTTCTTGGATATCTACAAAACGTCGCTCATCGCCATGGTCGCTTGCTTCCGCCACTTTCATGCGGTTGCCTCGTGGCAAGACTGACCAAGCGACAGCGAAGTGGGTTGTTGTCACTTGTGTTGCCTCTCGCCAAATCGCTTACATGTGGATTATAATTAATACCATCCAGAGGAATGCCTCACCCAAAAATATACCCAACATAGCATTTGGATAGTTATTTTAAAACGTCCAAAAATATCTTTTGGCTAGAAAGTGCACTGCCCGGGCGGGTGATTTTTACGACAAATCGCATACTTACGACGAAACGAAAACAAACTTGGGACTGCATTCAGTAAGAGCTTTTGTCACCCGTCAGCTCTCCCCTCCTTAAATGCACTGGGTTCAGTGTGGGCCTGAAAATATTATATAGGGCATTATTATAAGAGGCAGACTGTGGCATAACTTACTTTTTATTCCTCATTCTCAAAATTAGCAATCCACTACAAACAGGACATATCTGACTTGCACAAAGGCTCCCAATGGTGTGGACCCTCTTTCTAGTCTAAACTAAGTGTTAAACTAAGTGTCAGAGAAGCATAACTGCTGAGAGTGTTGGGGTCACTCCTCCATTTGTGTCACGCGAGCCTGACAGATATCGCCGAAATGAGCTCTGACTACAGGGCGCCCTGGTTTCAAAGTGATATAACCTCCAAGAGTCTGTAGAGAAAGGCAGAAGAAAAACGACTACGTCTGACGCACTCCAAAATCGAACTGATCTGGCTCTTTTATTTGCTCCAATCTTCTTCTTTCCCAGTGGCTATCACCACTTAGCCCCCCCCTCCCCCCTTTGGTGACGGAGTCGTCCCAGTGAATTGTCCGAGAGTGTTTGCTGCGGGTCGCGGGTGCTACTGTGGAGCTCGAGGTGGCTTGCACGCTGGGAAGATCAGCCGGCTGAGCGATCGTACCGCTCTCAACAAATACCGGCTTGAGGCGGTCAACGGACACGACCGTGTCGCGGCCATTAACTCGCAGCGTGAATGTTTTTTCGCCACGTGCCACGACGAGGTGTGGACCAGTGTAAGGTGGCTGGAGCGAACGACGGACGCTGTGGACGCGCAAAAACACGTAGCCGCTGTTGTGCAGGTCGCGATGGAAGAAAGGAGGCTTACTCTGACGTGTCCGCGTCGGTGTAGCGCGCACGTCACCGAACAGACGGGCTAAGTCCTCCAGGTAAGGCAATCCTGCAGTCATCGTGAGGCCGCCATGGATCTGGGTGGTAGGGCTGACCAATTCAGCTGGGAGGCGCAGTGCTGTGCCATAAACTAAATGTGATGCGGCACATCCAAGATCTCTTCCTTTATGGCTGTGCGCAACCCTAGGAGGACGATGGGTAAAGACGTGGTTCATTTATATGGTGTGTCGTGGGCCATGAAGGAGGCTTTGAGATGGCGATGGAACCGCTCGACCAAACCATTTGCCTGCGGGTGGTAGGCTGTGGTCTTCAGGTGAGTGGTGCCAAGAAAAGTTGTCAAGCTTCGGAAAAGGGCCGAGTTGAATTGGCGTCCGCGATCGGTCACGATTTTGGCGGGAACTCCAAAGCGGGAGATCCAAGTGGACAGAAGCGCGGAGGCGACAGTCTCGGCAGTGATGTCTTTGATGGGAAGTGCCTCCGGCCAGCGCGTGGACCGGTCGATGACTGTTAGGAGGTACCGGTAGCCCTGAAATAACGGTAGGGGTCCGACAAGGTCCACGTGGATGGTGGCAAAGCGCGTGTCGGGGAGTGCAAACTTTGCCAGAGGTGTGATGGTGTGCAGGGATACCTTGCTCTGCTGACAAGCAATGCATGCTCGTGCCCACGCGCGGACATCAGTGTTCATGCGAGGCCAGACAAATCGTTCCGTGATTAGATGTTGAGAAGCGCGGATGCCTGGGTGTAAGAGAGCATGTAGGTTGTTGAAGATCTGACGCCGAAGTGGTAAGGGCAGGTAAGCCCATTTCCGTCCGGTCGCCGGGTCGACGTCGCAAACGATGTTTGTGCCCAAGTCGGAGAAGTAAACGACCTCAAGATGGAGAGAGGAGGTTGGGGAAGAGCGAAGGTTGCGGAGCTCTTCGTCACTCTTTTGTGGGTTAGGGAGTTGTCTAAGGTGACATCCGCGGAGCTGAACTGTGGAGACACGACTGAGGGTGTCGGCGGGGATGTTGTGGACGCCCTTGATATGCTGAATATTGGTAGACAATTCAGCTAGGAATGCCAAGTGTCGCGTCTCTTTCAGGGTGTATGTGGCCTTAGATGATCTGAAGGCATTGGTCAGTGGCTTGTGATCTGTAAAGGTCACAAACGATCGTCCTTCCAGGAAGAATCTGAAGTGCTTGATGGTAAGGTAAGCCACGAGGAGTTCACGGCCGAAGTTACTATATCGTTGTTCGGTTGGTGTAAGTTTCTTGGAGAAGAAACCGAGCGGGAGCCACTCATTGTTGATGTGTTGTTGCAGCACCCTCCAACTGCGTATCCAGAAGCATCTACCATCACGCTCGTGGGGGCGTCGTGCTCTGGATTAACTAAGAGGGTAGCAGAAGCGAGACGCTCCCTGATGGTAGTGAAACCGTTGTCAGCGGCGTCGGACCAGCCAAAGGTGACTGTTGTACCCTTCGTAGTCTGAAGGAGAGCTTCTAGGGGAAGTAGGATTGCCGCGCAACCTGGAATGAACCACCTGAAGTAATTCACCAGGCCCAAAAAACGGCAGAGCTGGCGGAGCGATTCTGGACGTGGGAAATCGGTGATCGCTTTCACCTTGTCCGGAAGGTGTCGGATGCCATTGGAGTCTACCATGTGGAACAGGAACTCCAAGGACGGGACGCCGAACGCACACTTCTCTGCGTTGACGATCAGGCCATGTTCAGCGAAACGCTCGAATACTAGGAGCAGGTGGCGTAGATGTTCCTCCAACGATGAGCTGGCGACAAGAACGTCATCGACGTAGGCGAACACGAAAGGAAGTCCGCGGAGAATGGCGTCGATGAAGCGTTGGGAGCTTTGCGCGGCATTTCGCAAACCGAAAGGCATCCGGGTGAACTCAAAGAGTCCAAACGGTGTGACGATTGCGGTTTTCTTTACGTCTTAGGGAGCGACCGGGATCTGATGGTACGCTTTTTATAGGTCGAGTCTCGAGAATATGGTACATCCGTTCAGGTTGGTGGTGAAGTCCTGAATGTTGGGGATAGGGTAGCGGTCGGGGACCGTAGCCACGTTCAAGCTGCGATAGTTACCGCAGGGCCGCCAGTCGCCTGTTTTCTTCGGGACTAGGTGGAGGGCAGAGGACCAACTACTCGAGGATGGGCGAGCAATGCCGATCTTCACCATGTGTTGGAACTCTTGCTGAGCGACGCGAAGCTTTTCGGGAGCTTGCCGACGAGACCTCGCGTGTGTAGGTTGACCGCTGGTTATGATGCGGTGGACGACATCATGCCTGACCGGTTTGTTCCAGTCGGGAGCTGCCGTTAACAATGGGAATTCGCTGAGCAAGTCCCCGCAAGGCGACTGTATCGGTTGGCGAAGTGTGAATGCAAACCGATGTTGTGTGGAGGTTTGGCCGGTGACGAAAAGTCCTGTGGTGGAGTCATGAATTTTATTTTGGGCCATGTCTACTAGGAGAGAAGTGGGACAAGAAATCTGCTTCTAGAATAGCGTGACTGACCTTGGCTACGAGAAAGATCCAACGAAACGTCCTTCGCAAGCCAAGGTTGATCAGGATGAACCTCTTCCTGTAGACGGGGATGTTGGAGCTGTTGACCGCTTGCAGGCGGCAGATAGGAGTAAGTGTACAGTCAAGGGAATTTGCGGGTAGCACACTCACTTCAGCTCCTGTGTTGACCAGGAACTTCAGTCCACTGGTAGCGTCCGTAATGTAGAACAGGCGACCTTGCTTATTTGGGGGAGCGCTCGTCGCCACTAGCGATCCCGCGTCTTGTTTTCCGACCAGCTGCAAGGCCTGGTGCAGCGTTCCGCAGCAGCTCTAAAGCGCTGGTGATACCAGCAGTGCTGTTGCTCTTGCCGCTGTTTGTTATGCCTTGGCTGGTGGTTCGTCTGTGGCGAGGGTGAACGACGACGGGAGCTTCTGGTCTGTGAGGGTCGCCTAGGGCTGCGAGGTCGTGAAAGGCGCAGTGTGCTTGTAACAAGTTCCTGGAGATGTTGCACGTCTTCTCGCAGTGCTGCGATTTCATCTCGAGTAACCGCAGCCGCTTCTGGTGCGCGAGGCGCTGGAGTGGCGGGCTCGGGGCGCTGGACTGATGAGACGCTAGATGTTGACGGGTGTTGTGTGGCAACCTCCATGATCTTATCGGCGTGGAGAGCCAAGGCAGGCAAGGATAAGTCAAATGCAGTCGCCAGAATCATTTGCACCGATGGTGGAAGTCGCTGCAAGAACAGCTCTTTCAAGAACTGGCTGTCGAACGTCGCGGCACGGTCGCCGAGAAGCGCCTGCATCTGCCGCAGAAGTTGCGATGGGCGACGGTCGCCCAGTTCTTCTGCTGAGACTAACCGCTGCAGGTGTTTGCGTTCCGAAAGCATTGTGCGTTCTAAAATGGCAGTCTTGAGCGCATCGTACGGGTTCGTCGCAGGCGGTTGTGCGAGGATGTCGTAGACCTCCAGCGCCACTTCGCACGGCAGCGAAGCCTGGACATGGCTGAACCGTACCTCTTGGGATGTTATGTTGGCCAGTCGGAAGCTTCCCTCGACTTGAAGAAACCAGACTTCTGGGTGCTGTGCCCAGAATGGAGGCAGGCGAACAGCGAAGGCGCCGACGGTCGCTGCGGAGGTTGCAGGAAGACCAGCATCATCTCGGGGAACGTTGTGACGTTCCATGCTGGGGCGTCCGGGTCACCAATGTAGAGAAAGGCAGACGAAAAACGACTACGTCTGACGCATTCCAAAATCAAACTGATCTCGGGGGCTATGTTGCACTTTTGGTCTCCCAGGAGACTAGGAAGAGGGAAGTGACGTAGGTGTGAATGAACGTATCTCGCACCGCGAAACTCACCGTCATCAGCGACTCCACCAATCAACATCCAAAGAGCGTTGTTGACGTCACTTCCTCTTCCTAGACTCCTGGGAGTCCAAAAGCGCAACATAGCCACCCTAGCTCTTTTATTTGCAACAATCTTCGTCTTCTTTTCCAAGTGGCTACCGCCACAAGTCTTACGAGTCACTCGGCCGCCCACATACTCTCACACTGCGCCTCAAATTGCGTAGCGCCGCCACCATGAACGCGCCACTAAAGTCGTTCATGGAAAACAACACAGGCTGCAGGAGTACGTTGGCATCAAGCAAATTCCAATCTCTCCCGAAGGAAACCCTCCTCGCCCACTCTAATACCAACAGTGAATACAGCGCGCACGTCAACGCAAACTGCTCGTTGTCGCACACGGTTGTGCGCCCCGGCTCCCCGAGTTCATCAGTAGCAGTACCAGCTGTACCATGCAGCTGTAACTGAGAGTTTGCGACTATTGAGAACAAATGAAAACCCGTATAATAAGGTTGATAGCTAGACTAGTTGGTAATCGTGGTACGTATTGGAAAAAAACAGCGCAAAAGCTACAAAAATAGAGAGACAAACCGCTTGCAGCATAGACGTGAAATATCGTTTTTACTCCCTGCTGCACGACAGACTGCTGGAATCAGTGGAAGGGTGCATTAAAGCTAATGAAGAGCTGGCTTTCAGAAGTTTTGGTAGAGTTCCCCTGGGAATCTTTTCGTAATTGTTGTTATTCTATCTGCAGTTAATGGTAGTCGGGTGGCGGTAAGGGTGCTACCGGGAAAAGTCGGGGGGGGATGTATTGGCTCATGCGTAGCGCCCGTTTTTATTGACATTTGCCTAGGAAAAATAAACTGTGCAGTGGAAAGAGAGCTAGACGGCACGAGTGGTATCAAAATAATCCGCTACGTAGACGACTTATTGGTGTTTTTCAGAAGAGTTTGACTATTGGAATTGCTGGTTGACAAAGTAGTCGCGATATTTGAGAAGTGTGGGGGAGACCTTAGGTTTAATTTTTAGGTCCCAAAAGAATGCGTACTCTAGTATTTGGACCGTTCTCTGTGACTAGGAGACTCCCGTGTCTGCTGGACCTACCGCCCACGATCCAGGAAGGGCATCCTCGACTGGAGGTCGGCCCATTTGAAAGTTGTGAAGAGGGGTATCGTTCTGTCATGTCTGAGCCCAGCGCTCAGAAATCATGCCTCCCCACTCTGGGGGACAGCTTCAAGCTACAGACTGACAAACTGAGGAAAGCTGGCTATCCAACGACACTACTTTCAGACGTGGCAAACACACTGCTGAAGAAAGTAAACATATAGTAATTCCACCCAACGCGTTGTGCAACTCAAGCGACCTCTGGTTATTCCGTACTGACACAAACTTTCTCACAAAAACAAAGTAAACCGATATTGAATCCTAGAGTGTTTTTTTTCAGCACCACAAAAAATCAACCAGATCTGCGCCAGAATTAATGCAAAGGCAGAGGGAATCGCAAGAAACAAGTGTAGTAAGAAGCACGTCAGGCCGTTCGCCTCATGTGTTACGGGAGTAGTCGACAGTATCCCCCTTTCGAGCGGGCGCACCTACGTAGGACAAATGGGACGTTGCCTGAATGGTAGTCTCCGCGAGCACAAGTACTCCCTCGGAGCGACGGCGCGAGGACAGCTATCGGTTCACTGCAGAGAGTGCCTGTGCGAGCCGTTTTTGAGTGCCACCAATTTCTTGGGACGACACGGCGACAAAGTGACACGCGAGGTGCTGGAGGCCTTACACATCCAGAGTAGAGAAGAAAATTGCATCAGCGCCCCATCAGTTGCGTTGTCTGGCAAAGAGCTGGAATTCCTGAAGTTGACAATGAGGGTCCAGCGCGTGCCGTAGTCAGCTACCATGAGTGAAAGGTGCGCGTGCGATTGCCTAGAGCAGCCTGTGTTTTTGTATATCTTTTCCTTTGAGTAAAGAAGCTTTAGTTGCGAGTCAGCGCTCTGTCCTTTCCAGTTTGTTTCTTTCTGTTTGTACTGTTTGCGTTATTTTATTCTATTATGAAAACTCGTCACATTTACTTTCCAAGATCACACTGCGAATCCTTCGCTACTCTTCTCTGCCGAGCCCCGATCCTCGTCGGACATAAAAGTTTACCCTGTTCTCAAAAACATTTTGTAAACTTTTATATAGATGTTTTCATTCAGGGCGAGCTGTTGGTGGAGCGCGATAAATCAAATACACATCACAAAGTTGAAGTGTAGCGCCTCAAGCACGGAGAACAAAGGGTCTCCCGCGACAACGGATGTTGCTTGGTACGCAGATTCAAAAGAGGAACGCGCACGAATCACACTGCCTCAAGAAAGTAGCACTGAGGGTTGCCCACTCGGCATTCATCGCTCAGCCATACATGGTGAGAACGGTCGTGCTACGGGGCGATCAAAAGCAAGGAATGCCGGCAAAAAGGCCGGACAAACAGGTGATGGACAGGAGCAACGACCACAATAAAGGGAGTCGTGGCCTCACGTTGGGAGCCAGTTTATGTGGGTTTTTGTAGCTACCAACAGAGGCGCCAACAGAAAATACCAACGAATTATCTGAACAGCGGCGGCAATCTAAGAAGAGTTGTCAGACCTACTAGCGCGGTTCCCACGTCTCCGCCGTAGAGACGACGTGCAGGGCAACCTTACCGCGGGTTGGTTCGATAAATTACCTTCGTCTGTACCTAGGGTCGGTACATTCTCTCACTCTCTCGAATATAGCGGAAGTGAAGGCACGTACCAAAACAGACAAAGTCCAAGAGCATTTATGAAAACGACTCTTCAAATGAACTACTATAAGTCTCCATTCAAATTGAACGTGAGTTGTTTGCTGTGCCCTGAGGGCGGCAATATAATGGGGATAAGATACGGTCGAAGATTGGATCTTATCCTCAAAAGGATGGCACGGATCACGCACGCTATTGGACAGGTCCAGAATAACCGCCCTGAGCCAGGCGGGGTGGTCGCGGGCAGCAATGGCGGTGATAGTAGGCTATGCACGCAAATATGGGCGAAGGTGGATAGAAGTCTACCAACAGGAAGGAAGGATTGCAGATGCCTGGCATGCCAAGTGCCCCAGGGCCACGACAAAGCACCAACACACTCTGATTGTAGCGGCCATTTTTGACAAACCTTTCTTAACTTTGAGGGAACTGAGACCACAGTTGTCTCTTAGTTTATCGAAAGTGACGATAGCGAGGTGTCTGCGATGTGATTTGCTTAAATGCCGTGTAGCCTGCCGCAAGCCATTGCTCAGCCAAGAAGCTAGGCAACTTCCTCTTCAGTTCGCTCAACGTTAAGCGGGCTGGGGGGACGACCAGTGGAAACTCGGCGTTTTCACAGACGAGTCAAGTTTCTCGAGCCGATGGGACCAGAGGCAGAATGTGTGCAGGCCCGTCTGTATGGGGTAAGGCATAAAATAATACTAGAACTTTATTCCATTTGAACGTGAAACAGACGTAAATATTTAAATGCGGGGTAAAACATTATGTTTTTCATCCCGACCTGTAAACGTAATTGACTATTATCTCTATGCAGATGCACTAGCTGCCCCTTAGTGTAATGCAATAGCGGAATCTGGTTGTGAATTTAATTAATTGAAAAAATTCTCATTTATTGATCCTTAACTCAATTCAAAATTGCTTCACGCTCGCGCTTTAAGTGCAGTCCTTCTTTGTGTGCTATTGCGTGGGACAACACCTGATACGTGATCGATTCAAACAAGCTACAAATTGACCATCGCAATTTTCCATCACTCCCTCGCTAACCGTTTAGGGCGTTCCGGGAAAATTGCAGGATGAAACCAACAAAGTAATGCCCAATTGCAATCTAAGGCATCTGGAATTCGTTCGATGACAGCTGTATTCGGGGCTGTTTTTATTTTCAGCTCGGTAACTTCGGTTCTTAAAGATGTTTTCCTCGGACAATGCATGTCTTTAGTGCACGGTGACAATATTATGAGAACCTTATATTTTTTATTTCATTTTCGCTTCAGATACGACTCTCTATAGATCCCATGGGCGTACCGACCGGGGGTGGAACAAATGGCCGCTTGCCCCCCCCCCCCTTTCTCCAGTTTTCAGAGTGTGGGGGGGGGGGCAAGGCATGTGTTTTGCCCCCTCCTGAAACAGCCGCCACGGGGCCGGGCAAACACTAGCCGCGGTGCCACAGGGATAAGTAGGGCACCGCCCCCGGCACTGGGGGAGGGGGGAAGGGAGGGGTCTGGTTTCCCCCACTCAAAAAACAAGTTAGTACGCCACTGATACATCCAGCAGGTTGCTGGAAGCGGCCGATGCACTGTAGCCGTATGGGGCATGTTGATATTCGACGGTTTAGGAGCACTTCACAGGGTCAACGAGTCTTTCAATACTGAGGCCTAACTTGACTTTATAGAGCACATCATGCTGCCATTTCTGCTTGATTTACCGCATCCGGATGGGCACTTTTTGCTCCACCTGGACAGGAGTCCCGTGCCCACGGCACGACGGGACCGACGCTCTCTGGACGACTTGTGCATAGAGAAAATGCCGTGGCCACCCAAAAGCGCAGATATAACTCTCATTGACAATGTATGGGGCCTAATAAAAACACGCCTCTCCAAGAGACGGCTCGCTGACTCGTCGCGCAACGAGCTTCGGCTGGCTGTCCAAGACGACTGGACTTTGTCGCTCGGCGTGATGACCTTGCGACCTTTTTGTATCCCTCCATGCCGCAAAGACTCAACGAAGTTGTAACAAGACAGAAAGGGCACTACCGTTTCTAAACGTTTGAGACACATATTATTCTTTATTTAAGGCAGGTGCCGCAGTCTTTTGTTAAATAAATGCTGAGATATTGGATATGCTCTCATTCTTTTAAGAACAAGGCAAAGAAAAACCACAGCGCCGTCCTGTGTTTCGCAATGACTTTTCAACACAAAGACAATCCTAGAATTATATGTATACAGACTTACGCACCACGTTCATTAAAATTCACTAATTATAAAGTTGCGTTTAAAGGATTTTGACAAGTAGGGAGTACTACATATTAAAGATGATGTAGACGAATTTTTTTGTGAACTCAATAAAGATGTTCCCATTTAATCGTTGTCCAGCTGAAGCAAGACGCGGATGAAGCGCTTACCTCCGTGAAACCGAAACCAAAACCAAAACCAATTAAGCGATTCCCGCCTTTCCGCCCGCCCGCCTGCCCGCCCGAGAGAATGTCCTCCCCTCGGAGCAGCATGTAATCGCCCAAAGCGCTCGCAGCGTCCCCGCCAGCCACCGGCTCGGCCACGCGCTCCGAGTGAGTCTTTTATATTGAAGTGCACTGTACTTGGCTCTTAAACTTTCACCGACTATAGCTTGTCACGAGGTTTCTGCGTCAATTAACTGCCTTAGGCACCATAACTATGTCTAATGGGGGAACTAAAGTTATTTCCATATGGCGATTCTAATATTATTGATTTATTGCTTGGTTGATTAGGGTTTTATGGTACAAGGGAACTAAGGCCAAAATGCGCCAAAAGCACGAACTGTTTAGAAGCTAGGGATTGGAAAAAGAGCTATAGCAGCTGATGCTGTGATAAAACAATGCATATGAGATTGCGGAAGTGCATGTGGGATGGACATGAGTTAGGTTAATAATTAGAAGTATAGTCGCCGTACGAGACAGATATCATCAGGAATTTAAACACACAAGTATGTGGAGTCAGCGGAGTCAGCGGATCATCGCCAAATAAAATGAATAATTAATTGAAGTATGTTCTTCGTAAAGCTGAGAAGAAACATTTGAAAGGTTCTTGGTCTTAGTCGGAGCTCTCAAAGAATGTGTGTAAGATGTTTAGCAGGACGTTACAACGTTCACCTTCTGGTGTCTCTTCATCACACAAGAGGTGCCCACGGGTGAGATGAGATGTGTGTGACCATTCCGTAATCGGCATAGGACCACATCCTGGAAGCGGTCCCGATGCCGGTCACTTTTTCCTTTGTTCAGAAAGGGTTTTACCACAAGTAATTTTGTTGCGCGTCTCATTGCTCCAGTAATTTTGCGACGTCCTTCAAATATAACGCTTGATTAAAGTATATTAGTATCTATAAAATATTTTGTAGGTGTCTACTTCTCTCTGACTAGTGAAAATCACTGCATAATCGGCCTCTTCGCTTCCTGGATTGCGACATTGCTTGGTGTCTAACAAAATTATATCTCAATGCTTTTATGTGAGAAACATAATTGATCTTATACTGAAATTTAAGAAGAATTGGGCCTTTCGCTTGTTTCAGTGGTGCAAGTGTTCTTAATGAGCTCAGAGAATTTCTTGAAATCATTGAGTGGCAAAGCCGTTTATTTCGTAGATACTCAGCAGCTAACAACAGATTATAGAGCTCTGCTGTTATTATAGTAGCTGCGCGATTGATTATCTTCACCTGCCTCACGTTCGGTCCTATTATGAATTGTCGTCCGTATAAAAATATAATATTAGGTTTGGACCAGGAAAAAATATTGCCTCATTATTTTATAAGGAGAATCTTTCTAAGGAAGCTTGGTCAATGTTAGATTGCAGTCAAGAGGATGATGGTGCCACGGAACTATGGCAGACAAACATTAAACCTCTGCATGCTTTGAACCTAGCGCTGCTGATCGTGCTGAATTTATAATCTTTGTTGCCAAGGAGGAAAAAAGTTTATTTTCAAAACTTTGGAACCTGTTATTTTCAAGGTTGTCACAAGTAGGGTGTTGAGGGGCTGAGCGAACTTGGATAGAACACATAAATACCAGTGCGAAACTCCAAATTTAGAGGGATTGTTTATTGGCCTCTGCATACAGACTAAGTATCGGGGAGGTGCGAAACGCACCAGTAGCCAATCACAGTCCCTGGAAGTGTATGAGGTTAAGTATTGTCAGGACTGATGCTCGGGCAGAGCTATATACAAAGTTGACAAAACGAGCCTGGGGCGAACAACCGCAAGATATATGAGCAACAAAAATAGTATAATGCGAAAAAAAACGACTTCCGTTTTTAACTACAATGTGCGCGATCACCCCCTTGCACTAGTTACGCCAAATAAATATCTTGGAGTCATTATCACAAACGATCTACGATGGAACTCCCACATCACGCATCTCACACGCCTTGCATTAAATAAACTTTGGCACTTTAGAAGGAACCTGAAATCTGCATTATCCACCGTTAAATTAGCAGCGTATAAAACATTTCTTACATCAGTTCTTGAGTATGCTGATATAGTATGGGACCCATTTACATCATCTAACAATATTTCAATTGAAAAAGTGCAAAGGAAACGTTTATGCTTCATTTACAATAAGTACTCTCGTATTGACTCCGTAACATAACTCTATGAGATCGCTGGCCTTCAACCCTTGGAACTTCGTCGCAAAATTAACAGGCTAAAATTTGTGTTTAATTTATCCCATGACTGCTCTAATGTAGACAAGAATAGCTACATTTGCTGCCGCCCACCTCCACACTACCCCTTTAGGACGCAAAACGTTATGGCCTTGTTGAACATATTTGTAGAGTAGACACGTTTAATTTTTTTTACAAGGACAATTCATGGCTGGAATTCTCTGCCTAATGATGTTGTTATACAAGTTGAATATGCCTTATTTGTACACAAGCCTTATCGTCATTTTTCTTGAATTTTTCTGCTTCTGTACTCGGTCGACTCAGCTGTGCAAACCTGATTTGTACTGTGATGTTAAATTTCCTTTTCTATGTAAACCTAAACGTCTTGACATTTTCAATGTTGAAATTTGCATAGTACTGACCTTGTTGATTTTTCTGGTGATTTTTTTGTCAGTGTATTGTCAGTGATGATTGTTTGTTGCCAGCCCTACGAAATCCCCATCGGAGATGTAGTATCAATAAATAAATAATAAATAATATAGGTGGCCTATTATACACAAGGAAGGAACTTAAATATATTCAGTGATTTGACACATTTACGTTTTAACTTCCTCATATGTAGAATAAAACCAATTCTGCTTCATATATGAGCTCAGAAACCTTTGTCCGTTCTTTGCAACTATTAGTATTTAATACATATTTAATGAAGGTTCTGGCAGAATTCCATGGCGGCGAGAAAAACACACACATGTTGATTGTTAGTACAACATTTTAAACCATTTGTATCAGCCCGTTATTGTAAACTGTTGATTGCAAGTTGGACACGATGTTGGCATATGGATAGATTACAGGATGAAACAAAGATCAGCACGGCTTGTACGTATATGCAATACTGCACTGAATAATGTATGGCACTAGCAATCGAATTAATCTTTAAAATATGAATAATTACACTCAAAACACCTCCCTGATGGACTCTGTTTTCTTGAAAGAACTGTTTGAAAAGTGTTGTCCCCAACCTCACGCAAAAAGTACGATATCAAGTAACTCTGAATAACGTTTAGCGTTCGGCCTCGAACTCCAAAGCTAAAGAAATCCTCCAATATTTCAAAGCGCCAGGTCGTATCATATACATTGTCTAATTAAAAAAAGAGCGAAAGACAATGCCAAAGGTATACAAAGCCTTCCAATGGTAGTCTCAAATCACAGCAGGTGATCACACGTGATCGAGCTGTCCACAAACCGCCCAGATGCTTGTCCGGATTTCGGTTTGAGTCTAAGTAAATATTGAGTCTTTATTTATCATCCACTTGAGGCTTGTTGAGGGACAACTTTTTAGTGAGATCGGCATGTAACTGGAAGCACTAACAGGCATTTTATTTGTCTTGATCAAATGAGTCACAATAGCGACCTTCTAAGATGATAACTGACCCTCCGACCAAATTCACTTGAATAACTATAGAATGAGCTCGAGTGTCGAGGGATGGAGGTGTTATACCATATTATAATGGATGCCATCAGGTACGGGCGCATTTAGCTTGAAGCTGTGCAAAACTGCATCAACATCATGCAGTTTAAAAAATTTGTTATAAAGATCTTGAAAAACCCGAGGACTTCACATACCTATTCTTAGCCTGAAGCTTATGCAGGGTGAATAGGAGGCATGGAGTTTTCAGCTTGAGACAGACTCAAAGTGCTGCCCGAGGACGTTTGCCTGCTGTTAATTTCTTTCAGGACAGATTCCTTCTTGAGTCATAAGAGGTCATAGAGGAATGCAGAAGACGCGATAGCAAATAGTGGTCTTACGTACTCCATCTCTCACCTCCTTTGATGATGCACGACTGTTTATAGACGATGAATACCCCATCCAGCTATTTCATTTTGAGTGCCTTCGAATATATTCTGCATTGGTGTTTATTTGCTTAAAGGTTACGAAATTGCCTTTTGTTGAATAATGAAGAAAAACTTCCCGTGCTTTGTCTTGATTCTTTGTTGCTAAACAGCTGTCCTCGTTTCACCACAGCTTTGGTCGCTTGAAGAGATGACTCGATGTCATGAGTATTGCAATGATTGATGTATCTAAAATGTATTTTATGATGTGTTCATTTACGCTGACAACATAGAGCTCGTCTAGAAGTGAACAATCTAAAAGAGATGCCTGCTCAAGAAGTGACCAGATAGCTTTATCAAACATCCAACGTGTGGACTGCGTGAGAACAGTACCTACAGAGGTGTGAAATTTTCAAATAATAGGAAAGTGATCACTAACAGAAGCACTTGGTATAATCCTCCAAGATAAATTGGAAATAATGTAGAATAAGAGAGGAAGAGGTCAATGCATGGGAAAGTTTGTGTAGCTGCACTTTAATGCGTGGCTTCTGTTTTGTTAAGTAAACAAACATTCCACCAACTCTCCCCGCACATCCCGTCTAGTACTTCTCCAAAGAGGGTTGTGCGCATTAGAGTTGTCTTGCATTAAAAACGACAAATGAAGATGATTCAACAGGGCCATTTACTCTGCGCATTAAACTGACAGCTACGCGGTCAAATAAAATGCGTGTTGCAACAGCTTCTAGCGTAGTGCGTTACGGCACCTCTACGCATAAAGCAGTCCGCTGCAGAACTGCGGCAGACGCTCCTGAGGTGTGATTGGAAGGGGCTCTTTTTTTTGTAAAAGACTTGAAAGTGTCTGTGTATATTTGAGTGGAAATCACTGAGATGCGTTTCTTGGAGGCCAAGCATAATGTGCAGATGTCCCTCTTGTAAATGAGTGGCATCATCATAACTAGAAAAGAGGCAACGTCAGTTCAACCGCTGGACAAATTAGGGCATTCAAATATATAAAAAGAAAAAATTCGTTCACTATTTTCGGTAGGAGAATTCGAGAAATATTTTTTGTTTCTGAGTATTATCTATCAAGTTGTATGTGGACTCTGATAAGGTTGATGATGTCGACTCAGCTGGAACGTGTGAGTCGTCGTCAGGAGTCGGGCAGCTATCGTTCGTATCATCATTAGAAGGAAGTGTCTGATCTTTGGCCAATGGACTGTCGTCCGATCGGCCAGATTTTCGTAAGGTGCCAGAGTCAGGGGTACGCTTGACCCTGCCACGGCTAGAAGGGCCGGCAGACACAAGAGGTGCATGTTCTGGTTTCTTAAAGGCCGCGTTAAGAACGCTTCCCTCCATCGGTCCCGAAAGTAATGTGGTGTGCACAACTTTCGAGTTTTCAGTGTGGGACCCTGTGGGGGCTCAGATCGCCTGGGGAGGTTTGTGTTTCTACGGTTGTCGTGGACAGTGGGGTCCCCTCTTCACTGCCTGGGCAAATAAACCTTGTGCCTGATAGGCAAGCTGTTTTCGCGCTACCTGATAGCTTAGGTTGTGATTAACCGTGTATGTCAAGATCTACTTTTCTTTTCGTTTTGGTCAAGAGCGGGAAAAAGCAGGGTGGGCTGCAACACAGTTAGCACACTGAAAGATGTTTTCACATATATCAGCGACGTATTCAGCCTCCCCAAACTTTCTGCAGGTTTAGTTCTCACAAGAGTCACCTGAACCATGCCAAAAATGTTGGCAGAGGAAACAACGGTGAGGGTTTGGAATAAAAGGGACGGACTCTGCAATTTATGTACCCTGCTTTAACATTGGATTGGAGGGCATGCATCTGGAAAGTTAGGAAGAAGTGCTTAGTAGTTTTTTTTCTTCTCGTCATGGCTCATCAGAATCTTTCTAACTTCAAAAAAAGCATTTAGGGAAGAACCTTGAGGATTTTCTCTTCACTGCATCTGAAGAGGTTATCTTCAGAGATGACGCCCCGTATAGTGTTGAGCGCACGGTGAGGGGTCAGAGTGACTTGGGGGTCTCCTAGGCATGTCAACTTAAGTCGTGCAGTGTTTTGAGCTCTGTTTTCTACTACAACAAGAAGGCCCCTATCCAGCTGTTTTGCTTTGTAAGACTTTCCAATGACTTGTTAGAGGCTCTTTTCCACCAAAGGGTGACATCTTGGACAATATTAGGATGTCACTTGTAGCATGGACTTCTAGAAAACGAGGTTAGGTTTCTGGATAGCTAGCTTTTCCAAAAGTAATGGGAGCAGGGCCAGGCCCTTTTAGAGGCCCGCTCGGCTCGGGGTTTTGGAGTGCGGGAAATTGAAGGAAGGCTAGAAAGCTGCTGTGCCTGCGGTGCACTGCCCACCACCAAGCCCGACATGGGGACGGTCAACGAACCATAACAAAAAGGAGTTTTGCTGGATTAAACTCAGGCATTCAACCCAAGTTCGATTTAAGATGAGGCTATTTATCGCTACCAAAAGTTCAACCTTCCCGCAAAGAAAATGAAAAAGGAAAGATTGGAGAGGGCGAAAAGAGAAAGTTGAGAGAAGACACTAGAAACAAAAGGCAGCTTGACTGAACCATCCTGGCCACGCCCTACTAGGACACCCTTTTATGAAAAGCGAGGGCCGAAATGATCTATTAACTCACCCGGGGGTGACCGAAGGGTCCAATCGTCCCCGGGCTCGGCTCAACCACCAGGATGCCTTTTTCCTCAGACACTGGAAAGCCACGCACAAGAAGACATGGGCGAGCAAACCCGCAGAGCGCGGGGTCCTTGGTGACACCACTATCTAAACACCTGCTCAAGCAGGTGATCCCTGCAGGGACCTTATGTTAACATACGGTTGTCAAGACCATTCAAAAGTACATTACCTGATTCAAGCGCAATCAAATAAGCGTGCCCATTTTAAATTGATTTTTTTTTTCGTGCCAATAAATGAAACTTTTTTTCGTTTCAGGGACCTTACATTTTACATATTTATTTCTCACACCACTCGAAAGACAGAACCCTGCTTCTTGAATCCCATCAGCGGCTGGACATTGGCTTCCTTCAACGATCAAAGACAGCCTTCAATGGTCAGTTAACAAAATGTCCCTCACTTTTACCACTAAAGTCACCGACAAGGGGAACGGCAGGAAAGGGCTTGACTTGTCCGGCCTCCAGCGCAAGCACCTCACGTTTAAAAACGCCTCGGTCTCTCGTGGGTCTCGAGCGCGTATACACAGTCAAAGAACGTCGAAAGTCATGGAGCGTGTGCTGGAGTGTGTTTTTAAATTACACGTCCTGCCATTCTCCATCTATCAGTGACTAAGGTTACTTGCCCCACGTGACGATTTTGACAGTATCTTTTAGAGACACTGAGGTTTATTGCGCAATTATCACATGCTTAGCTGATTTGCGTCGGGACAGCCATAGCTGGTCCGTCGTCGTTCCTGTTAGTGTCACATGCTCGTCTTTGTCTCAATACTCGCTGCCCGTTTCCCGACCCACGCGCGCGCTTAGACGCTGAGATCGTTGCCAAAGATATAAGCGTGACCTAGCCCACGGTCCTGTCCTTGAGACGTGTTGTTTTTCTTTCTTTTTTAACGCCAGCGCTCGTTCTGCAGGAGTCCGTTTTAGTGCCAAAATGTTCAGCTCTTCTATGCGTAACATTAGGAGCATTCTTATTATAGTGTTATAGAGAGAATAGTTAACATTTACCACCCTCCATCCGGCGTTAGAGGCAGGAGTGTCGGCACTCGATTTGGGCTCGCGGTATTCGCTAGCTCTAGAAGTATTTGGGTAGTGGTTCATGTCCAATCACTGCAAACACGAGAATTGCCGAACCGTACCAATGACAGGAACTCTGCGCGTGTGCTTTGAATTGCCAACCACAGCGCGCGGCTACGATCAAGATCGGGGGCATATAATAGGCTAAAGATCACGGGGCCGCTTGTTCTGGCTGCGAGTTGAGGGGTGAACGCTACTCGTTTTTTCCTAATTACTTCTGCGACTTTGATTGCGTGTAGTGAGAACCCCGAACGGGTGTTTAACAGGTCAGTAACGACAGGTATCCATTCTAAGCTGTATTTGCGCAAAGCGGAAATATCGATGCATCGCCTCTTTCAATCCGAACGCACCCGATGCTACAAGCGCGAGCTCCGGGCTTTCAGCGTCTCTGCAAAGCACGCGCGATCGTGCAGTGCAAGCCCTGTTCATGGCTACATACTTTTGCTTCTAGAATCGATTGCGCGGGGAGCTAAAGGGGCGATGCAACGAATTTTGTACCTTGTTCAAACACCACTCAGAAGGAATCCCTGGCGCTAATGAGCTATGCAACACGGGATCGTTTTTATCAGATGCAATAGAAGACGGAGAAAGATATTGAAAACAAAAACCGAGCAGCGTCTACCCTCTAAACTTGCAGCCAGAACAAGTGGCCCCATGATCAGGAGCCGATTATACGTCGCCAATGTTGATCATAGCCACGCGCTGTGTTTGCCAAAGCACAGGACGCGCAGAGTTTCACACATCGTTATGGTTCGGCGATTCTCGTCATTGCAGCGATTGGCCACGTGGCGCTACCCGAATGCTCCTCACAAGCCCAAATCGAGTTCCCACGAATAATATTAATTGTGGGCGGGGGGGGGGGTGTTGTGTGGATATTTATACAGCGAGTCGTTGGTCAGCTATTTTTAAAGTTGCGAAGAGTCACTCGCTGTAGATGAGCAATTTAGCCAGTGCAGTACAACTGCTAGCCTGGGGTCTTTAACGTGCACAACGCAGAAGTGATACACGACCGCACGCCGGTGCGATGCTCATCGAGATCGAAACGGGCAGGGGTGGGGATTGAACCCAGGATCCCTTGGTTCTGCAGCGCGAGCTTTCGCTCCACGTGCTCCGAGCTGGTGTGCGCTAGACCACTCGGCCACCGATCCTTTTTTTTCTTTATTGCATTTTAGTTACAGCAACATTCATGCCATTCTAACAGCGCTGTACAGCTCTTTCGCACAGCGTATTCAAAATCACACATTTCAAGGAGTGATTTTAAGATACTAGTCCACTTCGGTTCAGGTACACGGTTCAAATACACATTCTGTACTTGTTTTACAAGGTTGAAGAAATATATCCGCACTTCTTTTGCGTCGAGGTCAGCATGTCGAACAGCCATATGTGATCTCCAAATGCTGCACAAAGCTAACAACATAATCATGTCATAAGGAACTTCACTATCATTATCGACACTAAGGAAACGTATCACTGTTGGGGTTACAGGTAGTTATTTCTTTAAAGTGCGTTGGAGGATATCCCAGAAAAATACCGCGTGCCAACAAAAAATAAACACATGTTCAATAGCCTCAGGTTTTTTACACAGAAGGCAATTTACCGACCATGGCACATAAATCCCTTTTACTTTAAGTGAAACCTTAACTGGCAAGGTATACGTGTGTAATTTATAAAAGAAAGTCTTAACAGCCGCGGGAACACACATCATTTTTACACGTCTAAGCACATCATGGCCATGTTGGGACACACCTCGATACAAGGGCATGGGGAAAACGCTCACAACTAAATCGCGATAGAGCGCTTTTTTACTGACATCACAAAGGTAACTCAAAGAAAAACGTGCTGTCAAAAACCCCATCGTGTCAACAACCTCTTTCAAAAAACCAATGATTCTTTTGGCTCGCCGCCATGAGAAGAAACAAGAAAAGACGGCAAATGTGGTGACACTTTTGTTTCAATCAGTGTGCGAGTGAACGGGTGCTCTTGGTCTCTCAAAAAAAAAGAAGCGTGACACAAGCTGCTTGACAAAAAGGTGGGATAGTCCCACGCCACCGTTACAAACTCTATGAAAAAGATTGTCTCGTCTCATGGGCTCAAACTTCGAGCTCCAAATAAACGTGGCGAAACTTCGATGAAATTTTTGAACATTAGTTCGCGCACAATGGATGACCTGAAGAACATACCAGACCTTCGCAATAAGAAAAACGTTACAGACAGTCGCTCGGTCAAAAACGGACAGCTCGCGTTGCGTCCAACGAGAAGCACGCCTGTCCAGGTCAGTAGCGATACCTGACCAGTACGTTTGGCTATTTCGGAAACTTTGCAATGGCACCCCGAGGTACTGGCACGGCACTGTGTCCCAGCACACACCCTCAAATTCTGAGGGTTTAGTGGCCCAAGCTCCATGCCAGAAACCTCGGCACTTCTCCCAGTTTATAACAGCACCAGTAGCGTGGCAAAACCTTTTAGCCAAAGTTATGACTTCGGTGATGCTTTCTTTGTCCCTACAAAAACAGCAATGTCATCGGCGTAACTCATTATTTTTACTTCTGCATTATAAAATTGAAAACCTCAGACACGTTGACTATTTTTTACGCCGTTCCCACGGAATGCTCGAGTCCAAACTGAGGAGCATTCAAACATCGTCATTGGGGGATACTGCGATCCTCTAGCTACGTCATCAAGGTTTGCGAAGAAGGGATTGAAAGAAAACGCTCGCTTTTGTCCTTCAGATCACACCGCGAGAGAGAAGTTTCTTGGTAAGCGGCGTTGTGTGCGAGTATGTTTGAGTTCCACAAGTGCCAGTCAGCTCGTCTAATGCGAAAAACGTTGCAAGTGAATGCCGTAGTAGTATGGCACTAAGCTGGGCTAGTTGGTATGCATTAAACATGATGATAGACCTTGCAAAAATAGATAAAACAAACGAGGTAAGAAAAGAACGCAAGAGAAGCGCGCACTCACAACCGAAATGTATTGCGTGAAGAAAAGCAAGATGAAGCAAGATGATAAAGACACCGGTACGAGTCGGTGGCGCGTAGCGAAAAAAAAGTAACATTTTTGCGGTCTTTTGGGCGTGACTGAGTTGTATGCCCACGTGCCGGTGCCTCTGTCATCTTCCTTCATCTTCTTTTTTCACGCAATGCATTTCAGTTGTAAGTACGCCCTTCTCTTCCGTTCGCTTCTTACCTCGTGTGTTCTGTCTATTCGTGCGACGTCTATCATCATAAATATCGCTGCAGCCTACATTACTGGAGCAAGCTCAGTTCCACAGCTCCGCCCGCGACGTGGGCTTAGTGGCGGTCACGAGAACTAGCAGCGCTGCAGCTGAGTTTTACTTCCAGATTGTCTAGCCAGGCAAGTTTGAATAGCAATACTTGAGTTTCGGCGAGTTGTTGATTCATACCAACATTTCACAGCGCAAGAAAACAGACGCACACAAAAATAAATTTAATACACTCAAAGAAAGAACACTTACAATGCGCTAACTTTCATCTTTGTGGTGTATTATACTTCATCTTCATCGTCTTTTTTTGCTACTATACACATGGAAGTAAAAAGAAAATAAAAAAATAAAAAGGAAAGAAAGCTCACAACGCGGTGGTAGTAGACGACGCGCGAGACAGGAAAGTAAGATCCGACTGCAGCGCCGCTAGTTCTCATGACCACCGCCTGGGCCACTCACCTCTGCAGGCGAGAATAGGGAGCTGCGAATCTGAGCTTGCTCCAGTAACGTTGGCTGAAGCGCCCGTTTAAGCTGAAACGAACTACAGCAAGCCCGTCCACTAAATAAATTTCAACTCCGAGTGGAAGAAGTACCTGCCAAAAATGTACGGCGAACTCCTAGGTAATTGTTTTGTATATGTAAAACGTTATATCAATACAAACGTTTCGGGGTACTCTGAGGTCCAGGTATGCAACAGAGTTGCCTGAGGATATACCAGACATTGTTTTCAGAATTACGTTTAGCAGCTCATCTAGCCTGTTCAGCCAGACACCTACGTTCACGGCGCTCTTCATCAAATAGTTTAACGCAAACCATGTGAACACTTGATAGTGGTTCCTAGAAAGAAGCGATATTGCTCCTATTCGGGCTGAAAAACATGACCAACTTCCAGAGCTTTTCACACTGACCTGCTCCTCTACCTCAGCGCGCACAGGTGGTGGAGCTCCTCCTCGCCTAATGTTCTGGTGACGTGACCTCGCCCGCTAATCAATCAGCATTGAGCTTCGCCGCCACGCTTATCAGGCTTCCCGAAATCCTGAGCAACTAGCGAAAGAACGTTTCACATCACTGAACAAAAAGGTTTATATATATTAATATAAGATGCACAAAACAATTTCAACTTTATCAATATAATTATTCAAGAACGAATAAGTCTTTGGCATATCAGTTGAGATCGAGCTTATTTGGGACACCTCCAATGAAAAGCAAGGCTTGATCAGCAAAGCTTGAGCAACACCGGAGGATACAAAAGGTAATACTGGCAAAAACAATACACAGGTGTTTTACGGGTGGCAATCGTTTTGTCAAAGGACGATTCATCAACAGATCGTTTCGTCGAAAAGCAATTTTTCATCGAGAGGGCGTTCTAATGAAAGGTTTCCGGCGATGGCCCATGGAGGTACGACATTTGGTCCAGTGGTGATTTCTGATGGAGGACGTGAGTGCGTTAAATAAAGTTGGTGACGGGCGATGAATTTTCTATTTTCGGAGCCAACTTTCTTTTGAATATTGGAATCAAAAAGTGCCCGTGCAAAACTTTAATCGAAGTTCGAGGTGCACGAGCGCGCCAATGCCTGACCTTGGAGATTTCCGCAATATTTAATAAGGGTTACAACACTGTGAAGTCAAATCACGTGAAATTATGAATTGTTACAAGCACGTACAGTGTATCAATGTCGAAGTGCAGGCCAGTTTGTGTTTTAAGGTTATATTGTCATGAATGACGAGGTGACAAAACAAAGGAATAACTGAGAAAACTGAAACGTTAAATGAGGCGAACTTGTGCCCAAAAAGAAAAGGGAAACAGAAGATAACAGCAGAGCGCCGCGAGCGTCGAAGTCGGCGTAACAGCAGAGTCGAACGCTGGGACGAGACTGAACTTGGCTCGTCGCGCGAAGCCCCTTATGTACACGCGTAGGCCTCTGGGACAATCGGCGTAGAAGGTTCGACGCGTAGAGCATTCGGACCTAGCACAAACTACAATGTTCTCGAATTCACCAGAACATTACCTTAGAGTCATCAAAAATGCGTCCCCGCGTCCTGGAATCGAACCCTGACTTTCTGCGTGAAAGGCACGCGCGATAACCGTTAGGCCACGAGCGCGGTGCCTGCTTGGCCAGCTGCGCCCGCGGCAATATGACGCATATCTTCCTTCAGGGCACGTTCGTGTGATTAAACGATCTGTCCGTAACAGATATAAACTCCTCTGTTTTTACCCAGCTCTTTCATTAGTTGAGGTCCTGCTGAAAACAAAACAATCGGCAGGATATTTGTCCCATGGCAATTGTTAGATGCTGGTGTTAAACACACCTTCATAATGCAAGCCTACAGAGGAAATCAAGGTTATCGAATAGCTCATGTTACAGCCAACACATCTGCTTTTTTATTAAGATGCACATCAACTGCAAAACCAAAATGAGAGCCTGACGCTTTTTTGATATCGTGTAAGTGAGATGCTTCTGTCGCCGTACTTTAATAAACAGCATTCCGTATCACACGCGAATTCAATTCCTTCCTTATTTGTAAATCTGAGGAGCTTTCTTAGACCTGCTTTGTGTTATAATTAAATACAAGATCAAGGTCGTTAAATTATGCAAACGATTCTAACCTGTTGCAGATGACATACTTCTGTCACTCTTCAAAGTAAACATATTCAGAAGAACTCTGCCCGGTTGGGTGAGAGTGAAAGTCCGAAAATGTAGCTCCAACCAATATTTGAAAGGCAACCCGACGTTTCAAAACCAACTCTGTTTCTTCTTCAGGGGTGACTGAAGGCACGCGGGACAGCAGCAGCTCCTAACCTTTTCGTCTTCAAAGAAGAAAAGAAAAGGAAAGGAAAAGAAATTAAGACAGAGAACTTAGGAAATTGAAAAATTATAAAACAGATTTCAGTTATGGAGATGGTCATCTCTTAAGCGTTTTCGACAAGTCACGGGATCTTTCTGGCAGCCATGCTTATGAAAAACTGAGGGAAGATCCTCGCCGCAGGTTCAGAGGAACTTAAACACAATCTTGGCACAAATTAAAAAAAAAAAAAAACTGACTCAAAACCTCTTTATTTGCGGCTTATTTGCACAAATGGCTCCTCTCCAGGATTTTATGGCCTTCCAAAGATCCACAAACCTAACATCCCTCTACGACCTATTGTAGACTTTACAACCTCACCGCTTCGGGCGTCATCCAATTATCTTCACCGGACTTTGGCTCCCTCGTCGGAAACACGTCGACCCACGTAGAAAATGCTGGCCACTTCGTGGAACGCGCCTCGCAAATACATCTCAGCGACGATGACACCAGAGTATCTTTCGACGTGGTATCCCCCTTCACAAGTGTATCAGTTCTCCATGCAGTTGCTGCAGCCCGCGAAGGCCTCGAAAGATACAGCACCTCGACCACAAGAACCAACCTCACTGTGGATGAACTGTGCCGTCTGCTCGAGTTTTGTCTCGGCAGCACATACTTCACCTTCAAAGGGAGTTTTTCAAACAGGTCAGTGGCACTGCAATGGGTGCGGCCATCTCGGTCACAGCGGTGAACCTCACGATGAAAAAATTGAGAAAAAAGCGCTGAGGTCTTTCCCCAACAACCCCAAAGTATTCATTCGCTATGTGGATAATTGTTCCTGCATTCTCAAGATGCTGGACGAGACTCATTTTTTGGCACACCTCAACTCTATCGAGCCGGCCACGCCACTTACCGTAGAATGTGAGACGGATGTCACCTTGCCGTTCCTTGATGTGCTGGTGAGCCTACGAGGGCAAGATCTGACATTTACGGTGTACCGAAAACCAACACACACCGGACGCTACCTCGATTTTGACTCAAACCATCCAACGACTCATATGGCCTCAGTGGTTTCGACCTTCCAGCGTAGGGCAGCGACTATCTGCTCGTCGGAAACCGACAAAAAGGAGAAGACCATAACTGAAGACCTAAAGAGAAATGGCTACTCTAGTAGCTTCATTGAGCGCATCGCCAGACGCCAAGATCTCGCGAGACCAAACCAGATGCCAGAAGAAGAAAGACAGCCCCATCGACTCGCGCGCATTAGTGTTCCCTACGTAAAGGGAACCAGCGAAGCGCTCGCACGAGTACTGTCAAAGGAGGGTATTCTGGTGGCCCAGAAGCTTACGTCCACACTGCGACGGTTTATGTCAAGACCAAAAGATCGTCTACCACAAGACAGAGCACAGAGTGTGGTTTACACCATTCCTTGCACAGAGTTCCCCGCAACCTACATCGGTGAGACGAAGAACTTTCCCAAGCGTATCTACCAGCACACGAACGACGTGCGGAAGTTTGACAGTGAGGGCAGGGCCACTGCCGAACATTCAGATACCCTAAACCCTCGCATTGTCTTCGCGAACGCGCACGTGGTGGACGCAGAGCCCAATTTTCGAAGAAGACTTTTCTTGGATTCGTGGCAAATCCAACATGCGCCAGGAAACCTAGACAGGTCCCTGGCGCTTTGCCCTCTGTGTACGCACATGGCCTCCGTGACCTGACGAAAAAGCTGGAGAGATGACCGTCTCCATAACTAAAAAAGTTGTTTTAAAACTTTTCACTTTACTAATTTCTCCTTTTTAAATTTATTTTCCTTTTCTTTTCTTTTTTGAAGACAAAGAGGTTAGGAGCTGCTGCTGCCCCGCGTGCCTTCAGTCACCCCTGAAGAAGAAACCGAGTTGGTTTTGAAACGTCGGGTTGCCTTTCAAATATTGGTTGGAGCTACATTTTCGGACTTTTTTCAGACATTCTGCAGGCGTTTGTCGTTTGCTGCAGTGATCTCGAGACATCTCGAGTACCAGAAGTTGTATTCGAAAATGTTTCAAATACAGTGAATTCTAGGCAGACTCGAACATATATCTATATCTATATTCCATATCTACTATAATTAGACGTTTAAATCCGATGTCCGATTTGTGACCGACAGTTCTTGCCGAGCGGAATCCAGTCCAGGTACTAGTCCGTAGCAACACCCCTAGCAATGATGTGTGTGTAGCCTTGACGTCACACTTACGGCAACAGTTACGTCATCGCTAGCAGGTCTCGAAGTTGCCCCAAGCGGCAAACGCGCTGAAGCTTGGTACCGCACATAGCGGCAGACGTGTACGCCTTGCCGTCGCCGCGTGCTTACAAAGCACTTGTAAGACGCTGAGCGACGCACTAGCGGCAACGCTGAGTCGTCTCGCCGTTTGTCGGTGGTAGAACAGTGAGGTACGTGCTCGTGAGAACGAAGCCAAGAGGCTTCGCCATGAAGACCTGGAGGTGCGTAAACTAGACCCCGATGCCCGACGACTTGACCATGACGTGTCGAAGCTATCGCTGTGACTGTACTGAGGATTAAAACGGGACTGGTCATAAAAGGGGCGTTTTTTACTCTTTCTGTCCATATGTGTTATGGTATGTCTCTAATTAGTTCCGAGTTCGTACAACAATGCCTTTGACTAGAGTTCAAGGCGAGCATATGTTATTGTTCATAACACTAATTCCGTTTTAATTTTGAGATTACATCGTCCTGGGGCCTGTAACAAAATGATCCTTCAGCACAAAGTAAGGGTATGTCGCGGATGAGAAAAGAAGGTAATTTAGAATCGATCCTCGAGCATCGATCGCTGCTTCTCTGGTTAGAAGTGTAACACGTGAAGACCCCTACGTACCCAGCGCATTTCTCACAGCTACTACGAATGACGCAACACGGAGCGACTTCATGTTTCGGGAAACCTAGAAACGGGTGCTTTTCAATGACTTTTTGAAATTTTTGAATGTGTGAAAAGGTGCAAAACTTTGATATAATTACTTGTTTCTTGTTTTCTCTCGGCCACGTTTTCTTTTTTGTACTCTGTTGCAAATTCCATTTACCTGCTCAGGGCTCGTTAATGTTGAAACATTTTACGACAAAATAAAAACGTTTCAGGTCGCCTAAACCTTGCTTTACGTATTTTATGATATGCGTTGTTATGACAATTAAGATAAATGCATTGCTTATCAATTCAGATTGCACCCAAAAATTTAAGTTATTCAACAACGGCAGAAGAACATCGATGACCCGTCATGTTTTCAGTCCGTGTATGAAATATTGCTTCAATTTTAAAATAAAGCTTGAATTACCTAACATGCAGGGGGCAGGAGAAAGGACATGGGTCTCCCGTTTGCGTCGCCTGCTTCCATGCGGTTGACACTTAGTTGGCCGAACGACGTTTTAGCGAACAATGTGCCGCCTCGCCATCGCCCCACGGACTTTATATCAAAACGCACTTTAGCAAAGGCAGTAAACCCAGGTGGGTTTACTGCTTTTGTAATGAGCCGCTGCACACTATCGTACTAAATCGGGGTGAGTGGGGGAGGTGAGGGGGTTAACAGGCTCCCCACTGATATACGTCATTCGGTCAAACGTCGATTCGCTCAAATAACCGCAGGTTGCTAAAATGTCATTTGCCCATGTGATATAGACCCCTCTCATGTAGGCTGTTCGGCGCCGATATACGCCCGGCGTTTTCATAGGTTGAAGAAGGAAAACTCTACGACCAACTCTCGAGGGTGCAATTTGCTATTTTGAACGTGCTCATGGCCACGGTCCCGAATCCTGAAGCCCGTAAAAAACCAAACTCCGGCTGCGAACTGTCACGAATCGCCTCTATACTTGTTTGCTTACTGTTCTAGCTTGGAGTATTGTAAATAAAGCACGCATGCCCAGGTTTGTGCTCGAGTAAGTCGGGAACGATGGAATTTTTCAGCAGTTCGGTTTAAAGCCTTCTACATTTATTTGGCAGAATATAAAATTTAATTCCACTGTTCGCTCTTATAGAAGAATTGCAGACAATAAGTTGCTATATTATATTCACAAATATATTAAACGACCCTTTTACTTCGGTTTAATATTATTGATAACAAATCCTTGACGCTCATATTCTGCTAAACACCAAGTGTTTGTTTTCGAACAGATAAAAAAATGAGCAGTGTTCGCATCCTCAACTTAAAGCTATACTTAGTTTTATAATTAGGTGATAACGCTGTTAAAACTAATGGAGGAAACCTGAGCCTGAATCTGGTCTCTGATTTTGCGGGAGAGGACGAGTAAAGGCAACGCGAGACCAAACCACACGCTCGCGTAAGCATTCACCATTGAGCAACTGGATGCCGGATTTATTCGAAATGTTTTGATGACTATCACGACTCACGGTCTGCTGGAGTTCACAATGCACATGACATATGCTGACCTTTGAGAATCGTTAGTGTTTTTCAATTCCCGTCAAAGCACTGATTGTTTACAAGTCACTAGTCAAGTGTTTTCCAAGGCTTGACTGATGTACTAGTGCCACTACAGAGAGCTGCAAAAGGCTGTCCAAAATGGACACGACGTTTGTCTTGCTCGACAATATTTGTGCTTATTGTGGACAGCCAACCATACAAATTCACTTTTATACATTACCTAACAAAAACTAAAAAAACACCCTTACGATTTAACTACGCGAAGCACGTGCGTATGTCTTCAGCCCTTTCCCAACATTTAGTGCTTTTTTTTCTCTTTGCGGGAGTAAAGGAAATTCGAATAATTATTTTCGGGGCGCAAGAAACTTAATAATATTTATTATCTGCAATCATACGCCAGTCCTTCTTGTGACAAGAAATTCTTCGTCTACTGAAAGACATTTTAACTGTGTCCTTATATATCTGAGCATTCCTTTTACCACCGTCGATGACAGCTCCATCCTGGAATTGCGTTGTTCAAACGTCCGATGACGCTCCTTCTTGGAAGTGCCCGAACCTGGCTGGATGCCGCTGATCTTGCGCCGCTTTTTCCTTTGTTCCTTTAGCTCTGGAGGAGGTTAGAAAAGATGATTTCTCTGAGGGCCCCTGACTTCGGTTTCCAACGTTATCCAGGAATGGCTATGCCGTGCCCCGCATGGTTTCCCCGCCGACACCTGCTGGAGAGTCATCGGAACGGATGATTTCGTCCTTTCTCTTTTCTGGACTTGACGAGAGTTGCCGCTGGCTGGACATATAGTGATTGAGCTTCCCGTGACCCTTATTATCCGAAGCGTTCGGGCCAGATTGGAGGACGTTAAACGTACGCTGGCTCGCTTTGCATTCCTTCGGTCTTGAGGGACGACTCGAATATGACGATATTTCTGAACGCCGTTGACTTGGGTCCTTCTCCAGGAAGCGGTCATCTGCGTCTCCGCTGGATTCAAATTTCTTTCTCTCACAGCCGCCACCGGTCGATGGGCTCATGGGTTGGATGTCCATACGTCCTATTCACGGCCTTGGTTAGAGTATCCGCTGGCTGGCAGCGCTGTTGTCAGGTTTTCAGTGAAGTACTTCTCCAGAAGTGCGCAAGCCAGTTTGGAGAACTATCACCCTGCGCTGCCTTCTTTTTGCTTCTTCTAATTACAAGTCCCACTTGAACTGTCTCTGACTCTCCGAAAGCCCCTAACTCGGATATGGCTTCTCTATCCTGGGCTTGGTCTTGGGGTCATACGGCCGACGACCGGAACTCTTCAACTTCCGTTCCGACTTCGGATTGGTAACCTCCATTTTAACTTCTCCGCTCTGATTTCCGTGAGATGAATGGATATCCACGGCTTCGAGACTTCGCTAGTCTCGTCTTTGTCTTCCAGGAAGCAGCCAATAGAATCTTCTGAGGCCTCCTTCCTTCTTCTGTCGTGATCGCGATCATTTCGATACACTTTTTCATCAGGTCTTGATTACGCTAATTACAAAATGACCACGATTGTGTAGTCTAAAGAACAGAACTGGTCGGCGGAAGATTCCGATTCTTCTTGCTCAGCCTTATTTTATTTTGTTTTACCTCTGACGCGCCGTTTTTTCCGCGACTTGACACGTTTCAGCTGTATTCGGAGCGTGAACTCTGTTACCCTTGAACACTCGGACCTTTTCTCGCGGCGCTTGCTCACCCTCATACACGAACCAGTGAGGAAATGTGTCCGTTAGATACCATGAATCAGTTACATCTAGCACCACTTCCACTTGAGCTGCCCTCTACATAGCAAGCACCGTCTCTTGCCTTTTTGTCCAGCTCAGGCCTAAATTTATTTTTATGTTTAATTTACCATTGTTTTTCCGTTTCTCACTTGCGATTGTCCCTCTCGGGTACCATTATATCTCTTATTATCTCAGCCCGTCTGTGTCGCGACTGATTGTCATAATGTGCGGTCTCCGCATGGCCTGCTCCAAATCAATTCCCAAATCCGTACAAAATTTTACGAAACCTGGCACACGCACCGCTCCAAGACTTACTATGTGTTTGTGCACTCATTTTCTCCAAAGTAACTCAAGTCCAAATGTGCACTTGCTTGTTGTGACTACTACACTACTTCTTCCACCACCTCAAAGCAAAATCTATGAGATAACACATATAGAAAATTAATAGAAAATAACAGGGCACTCACCGACACCAATAACCATGATACGGCAGACTGGATCTCGCCGCTGCCAAGCAGTTGTTGCGACAGAGCGGCACTGCAGGTAGGATCAGGTTAGGGCCAAGTTAGCAGAGGAATCAAAGGACGACTCCAGGCCTGAAAATCAAGAGACTGGAGGGTTTCTAATGATAAACTCAATTAACTTCATATATACTGAAGTACTTATTATCTTCAGAGAACACATTCTCGCAGCCGCCTGCTGCTTCCTTTAAGGGATCACATGGCCCCGCCTCCGTAGTAGGGAGTCCCTGTATTAATGTTTGAAGCCAATGGAGGTGAAGCGTTCGTTCCAAGAGCCCGTGCCCCGTTCAGGTCTCTTCCTCCAACACATGCCCACCTATCACCAGCAGATGTCCCTGAACATGACGCTCTGTCACCCTTGGGCCACCACCGTCGTCATTGAGTCTGGACTGGAGGATAAAAGCCTTTCGAAGACGCGGGCTTTTCTGGCAGATCTCTTAAGCGTTCTTTGGTGAAAGTGGGTTAACTCAAAGACTCTGTCAGTGTGAACAGGCCGGGTTAACCTCTTGCCCAAGTGTCACAAAGCCACCAAGGGACGGGCGTTGTTTCCAGTCATTACCTGCCCAGACGGCCGGTTGCCAACTGGAAATGGGATGACCCAACCTCTCCCGGGTTTGGGGGGGGGAGGGGAGTGAGAGAAGGGAACGTGACCTCGGGCAAGGAGCGGATGTCTGTCCATTCTATCCGCTGGCTGTCTCCTGCTGTTGGCTCTGCAACTAAGGAGCATCACCAGTAATCCGATGGCAGCGGCTTTGGATTCTCACTCCTCGAATAGGGTTAATCTGACGACAATCTTAGGCATCTGGGTGGGTGCGCTGATTGACCCTGGCCCCGGGCCAGTGAATGGTAGGCAGGTGGGTTCGAGCGTGGGCTGACCCTGGCACCGGGGTCAGACGTAACAAGGGGAAAGTCGGGCGGCCGCGGAGTAACCGGCCAGTGCGAAAAAAAGAGCAACAAAATTAGATGGCCGGTATCCGTTGCTTGGGTCGCAGCATAGAAGACGAGCCTTCCGGCCTCTGAAGTCGGCGATCAGGGAACCTCACCAGTCCGAAGTCAGAGCATTGCATCTCCATGGGCAGCAAGAGCGTTGACAACTGGATGCATGCTGCCACCCGTCATCGGTACCTTGCCTGGGTTCTTCTCGGGAAAACCGACTACACGCAGTATGAAACCGATGACAAGATACGACTTGTTCTCATACTTACTTGGACAGGGAAGTGGGCAGTCTGTGATGCTGGGATTGTGTGCGTCTTATTTCTGATTACAGTAGATTGGCAGCTCCTGAGTGGAGGTATATTTTGATCCTGTTTTCAATATCATGATAAGGTTTTTGTGTTTTTTTGTGGAAGAGCTTTGTTCTTTGTATCGATGCTTACATATTGTTTGCTGCTACGCTTTTTGTTCGAGTTTAAGCTAATGGTTTTGTTTATTGTACGGCTTTGTTTGTGGGTCAGGTAGGTTGCGAAGATTGCTGAGTTATCTTTTTATTCTTAATGTTTTTTGTGTTAAGGTACTGTCAGAAGGTTCAAAAACTACCAGTAATTACCCCGTCCTGGGACGAGGCGTGAAGGTTATGACGAAAACCGCGGGTTTGTCGTGCGGTCGGACGACGGCCGTTATATTTAGCAGCCTGCGTGCTGGCTCCGCGGTCGTTTTGTTTTCTCTTATTTTATTTCGAGGGGTACGGCGCGCCCCCTTCGGTCTCCTCCGAGGGACTTGTGGGGAACATTTCTTGCCCCCAAGGCATTCCGCTTAGGCGCGGTGATTGGGGGCAAACGAGGGTTGTTGCTTCCCGGCGCAGCCTGTCCCACCCCGGAAATATTTCAGACGTTGTCGCTCGGGTGGCTGGCGGGAGCTTTGCCGAACCTTCAGAGATGCGAAGTCGTTTGCCTGCACGGTCTCAGGCTGGAGCCGAGTAGTGGCCGGCCATTTGGACAGTCGAAGCCAAAGGGGTGTCACTTTGCGTTCATTGCCCCTTGTAAAATAACTCTTCAGCCCTGATGTTTTATGGAACACTCTCAGCGGTTCAAAGCCTTTCAGCTTATTAGGCGTCTCAACACTACAAACTTCGTCAGCCCATCAGACCATCGAACGCACTCAACCACTCAAACCCTGAAGCCTTTCAAACCCTTTAGCTTTTCAAACTACCTCAACCCTTTCAACGTTTAGACGCCCTAATGACTATAAACCATAAAAAGAAATTCAGTTTAAAACGACATTGAAAATTTAATATGGAAATTGGGTTTTGCATGCATGTTGTAGCACACAAAAAATAATAATCGACGTTAGCTCAAACCCCGGAGCAAGCTGCTGTACAGCGAAGCATTTGTAGACAAAATAGTGACAATTAAGCATTTTGTCGCAAAACAAAAATTTGCGCGCTACTCACCACGCCGCTGGGTTAATTCCAAAGATGTATGATAGTCCAGCTACTAAAGTCGAGCAAGTGCACCGCTCGAACACATACACACTGTGAGTAGCACGTTTAGCGAAAAGCGCTAACGCACAGCCAACATTCGTCGCCGTTGAGATAGCTTAACAATAGTCACAATGTCGCTTCCCGAGTCTTTTTCGCTCACTGGATTACTCGGAAGCCAGACGGAAGAACAGGCGCAAGGAACACGGCGCTGAACACCCTCTTAATCTGCACACTCAGCTGCTCTAGAATATATGTCCGACGGAAGGGGCGAGAAGCAGACACTGAGCGTCCGTTCGTTGTAGCGCATTTATATGGCGCTCGTCGACAAAAAAAAAACGCTACAAGTTTTTGACGAAGGTTGCATTTCGACGGACTAGAAGCACGTTTTCTTCAAAGGTACAGCAAAAGCTCCGCCTTCAATTTTTCCACGCACCCTCTCTTCCTCGTGAGCGGGAGGGAGAGGATGCGTGAGGACGCTTTCTTGGCCGTCTTTATAAACCAACTTATGTTGACAAACAAACCAGAGCGCCCCTAGCGGACGCCACCGACGCCACGCATGCGCAATGGGGGTGTGGGCAAGAAGCTCGCCGTCGCCCATAGACAAACAATTTGAATGCGATGTTGTCGTGTCGGTGTGAGTCCCCGCGATCTTTTTCACGTTGGAATAGTTGATTCTACGTCTTCCTGGCAATGTCTGACTACTAGAGCGGCCTCACGGAAATTAAAGAGGCCCGTTACACTGCGAAACTCGGCGTGGATAATGTAACAATGCGGCGATTCACTCAGCGTGGATGCAGCAGAATGGACGCTAAAGCCTGATGCACATGGTGAGGTTCTGCTCGCTATTTTTAGTCATGACGTCGCTCGGGCTGCAAAAGCCTGAACCGAAGCTGAGAGGCCGACGTCGATACCGAAAATTGCAAGCAGAACGGACCAAGTGAATCAGGCGTAACAAGTCGGTGATAACCACTGGTTACAATTATCAACATCTCCTTCTATTGCCACGCGCGTCGGCGAGCGACCGCGTACGTGGCCGAGTGGTTACCACGCTTGACTGTCGCGCGGAAAGTCTAGGTTCGATTCAAGTGAGTGAAATGTTCTTTTATTTATTCTTTCAGCAATGCGTTTTCGTGAGCTTGAGAACATTCTCGTCTTAGAGACTTCCGAACGTTCTAGTCGCCGAAACTTCTAGGCTGATTTTCCAGAAGCCAACGCGCGTACATAAGGGGCTCCGCTTGGCGATCTACAGTCAGTCTCGCCCCAGCGATCGATTCTGCTCTTACGCCGACTTCGACGCCCGCGACGCTCTGCTGTTGTCTTCTGTTTTCTTTTTAATTTTGGGCACAAGTTCGTCCCATTAAACGTTCAGTTTACTCCGTCATTGGCCGCCTCATCACTTCTCATTTGTGACAATATCCACTGTTTACACCGAGCCTACTTACCCGAAGCAACCTTCAACTTTAAACGTCTGTTGAGGTCTGCACTTCTTATCACAATTACCGGGTCAACGTTTGGTCGACGGGCGGCTGTGGTTTGAATCAGCAGACGACAAGCAGAAATGTTTGAGAGAGCAGACGACAGCTTGAACGATGAGGCGGCCGTTTGAACGTGATGACGCACTGAACGTAGCCCGTAGGTCGTCCGTGCAGCTTGACGGTTTTGCCGTGTTCATGTTGGATCAAAACAAATAAATCTGACGACCACAAGTATCCGTGAATTCAATCCAACGTGCTTTCCACCCAAGCAAATCGTGGAACAACGGCGTTTTTTTCTTTTTCACGGCCCCTGTTTACAATCTCTGATGAACCAGCAGGCAGAAAACACATGAAAACTGACCTTCAAACCTTTCCTGACTCGTTTGGTAAAGCCCCTGTCGCGGCGTTTTGACGAAAAGGCAGGTTTTTGTCCGGTTCCTTCCAAAATAGCACAGGAATGCCCGTGCCCCATGGCGGCATCCGCCCACAGCCCCAGACCCGAAGCGCGCCCGACGCACCACCACCGCGCCGTGACGTAGCAGAGATGAGTTCATCTATACTTGGCGTCAAATACACCTTGCTACATTCCCAAGGCTAGCCTTGCATCCGCAGTGCTCCAACTCTGCTATGACCGACAAGCGCCTTTTGATAAGCGCCTTTCAGCGTCATGTTCTTCGACATAGTTGGAGCGCTGCGGATGCTATGCTAGCCTTGGCAATATAGTAAGGAATTTTTGAGATTTCGAATATTCGTACCGGCCGCCCAGCCACTCACTCCAAAATGGTCAAACGACTTCCCCGACGCATATATCTAGAAGGGTCACGTCTTCTCCGCCCCAAACCCGTTTAAACGATTTTGATGGGTTGTGTGGTTTCATGCAAAAGATTGGGACAGTCCCCACACGCATCTCAGAATTTACGGTGGATCTCTTATGCTGTTAATAAATTGTTAAAAAGTACGTCAGACCCATTATAGAACTTTGATTGACAAATCAAACGCGTCAAACATTTTTGATGGGTAGTTCGAAACATTTCAGAAATCCTGGTGGGCCCCATAGACGCATTTTTACTAGAGTACCAACCGACCAGCAAGAAATCTAACCCTTTCCCTGAAATTGAACGGTGGACATCACGTGACCGCGGTGGGTTTTAAGGCAATATGCCGGCCTTTCTCTAAATGGAAAAGAGACGAGAGTTTTTCAAAAGCCCGCGTCAGAGCGAGATGGGTCATTGGGACCGCTTTGAGTTAGATGTTAAAGATCCCAGAACAAAAAGTTACAATTCCCGTGTTCTGCGCATAGAAATTGTAGGCAGATGTTGAATTGTAAATAAACAGTTTTTACATATTTCGACCGAGCCTTCATTGGCTTCTAGAGACATCAAAGACCTCGGCCTGCTGGTTATTTTAGGCCCAACATCAAGCGAGCAAGCAACGAATATTTACATTTCCCTTCTGCGACCTTTTCAGCAAATGTACAAATAAAATAATTCAGAACTTTTTCAGGTGCTCGTCAGCGTTAGGTTTTTACTTTAATTATCAAGGTGTTGATTAGATTTGATGTCTCTTCCCTTCAGGTTGTCGTGATTCATCCGTGTGGAGAAAGGCTCTGTCTTTCACTCAATCCTGCAACATCCATCAAGTGATCACTTATCTAAAATGAGGGGACTCTATTCTTGAACATTTTATTTCTTCTGATCGTGACTGTATTTCCGCATGTCATATCTAGAAACTATTAGCGATCGCAAAGCCATTCTAATCGATACTACATTCTCTCCTGTACAACATAATGTCGTTTGATAAATGTCCTAAAATGATTCTAAGGCTGATTCTAGTAAAATTAGAAAGCTCTTTAAATTCGTTTTATAATGCGTTTGTTTCCTATTTCAGACGCGATCTGTAGCAAAAACAGCTAAGCTCTGCTGTGAAATAAATTAATTTTATAATCTAGATTGTTGTCCCACTGGTGTCAAGAACATAACGAGCACTTGTCTCATTAAGTATCAACTAAAACTGCTTAATAAAAGAAGCGGCTTTTTTCTTTAGCAAACGCAGAGGTTCCCCGAAATCGTGGTATAAATACAATTCAAGTGCTAGGGCATGCAAACGAGAAATAAAATAGATCAAATATTAAAACATTCCAATCACAACATGGCAAGTTTTCATTGTGGTTAACCAACCCTCGAAAGTTCTCGCAGATGGTCGCGCCTAGAAATTAAAGTCCACCTGCTACTCCCAAAGACTGCGTTAGAAATATATTGTGAACCTTCGGATATGAGTCTATACGCCACTCCTACTTTAGTTCAGTTTCTAAAAACAAGACATTCCCTCAACCATTTGCTCCAAATCCTGCGAGGACAATTATGAATGACAGATTTTTATGCCAAGTAGAATTGCTAAAATCATAGACCATTTGCGTCAAAACTCTGCTTGCGAAAGGAATAACATTTCTTTACAGTTTATGAAGCTAACTGAAGATCGCCATTTTTTATATTATATTTTCCACGCCTCACTGGATTCCTCAGGTATACCAGACCTGCGAAAGCCATTGCCAATATTAAAGCAGACACTTGGAACAATCCATCAAACTATAGTTCAATCTTTCTTACAAGTATCCCCTGCAAAAAAGTAGAGGACGTCATATACTCTTATTCAGAGGCTATCTTACAGATTATTGCTATTTATCTGCCCACCAGCACGGTTACTGCACACATCTTGCATGCGAAACACACTTATCTTAATTTGAGACTTGCTTGCATGACCTCTTTAACGCCTCCTGTACCACTGACGCTATTTTAATCGACTTTGCTATGGCCTTTGTCACTATCCCCAAACAAAAAATGAAAGCCGTTTACAACTTCCTGTAACGCCGTATGCGGGACCGTAGCCCTTGAGGAGGAGGAGGGAAGGGTACTGAAGGGAGGGTATACCCCTCCTTTCTCCTCCTCCCATTTGGCTCAAGGGGGGGGGGTCACGTGATTTCGGGGGAGGTCACGTGATTTCGGGGGAGGTCACGTGACCTGGGGGGTCACGTGGCCTCACGGTTACGCTGACGGCGACGCCGACACCACTCAAGCCGGAAACGGGCGCCTGAGAGCTGCGCTCTAAAAATATTCTGGAAACTTTTCTCACTAAACATAAACAAAACTTTATCTGTGGAATGTATTTTTTTGTTATTAATCACTAACAATAACCGCACATCTACAATACTGCACCTGATTCAATTTCAGTAATATTAGGTATACCAGAGGGCAGCGTTCTTGGATCCCTACTTTTTCTCATCGACATTAATGACTTGTCCCCTCTCATTTCGTCCTTCGACCATTAAAAAAACACCTATGGAGTCCACCAGGACTGCTGAAACGATTTGACGTACTCTTCAAAAATGTTAGAGGGGTTTGAGATGTTCTTCAATGTTTTCTAAGGGGCCTGATGTACCCTTTAGGAATTCATAGAAGGTGTAAGAGAATCGTCAACTTTTTTGTTAAAGGCTTGTCGGGTATGTCTCCAATTTTTCCTGGAAACAACGGCACTTATAAAAATTGTTTTAATGGGTCTGTGAAAGAGATTACGTGACCTTTCAGGAGACATGCGTCGAGAATGCCGCATGGCCATTTTGTGTCAGGCGGCTGCATCGTGTATCTTCGGCGATGAGGTTATTTGTGCCAGTTGACTTCTGGGGGTCTAAAAAGGTGTAAAAGCGCTGAAAACGACAAGGACGAAAATTGAATAAATCAGTTCAAATAAAGGTGTCTTTTCAATTACCATTTGGGAAGCATTTCAACAAACACTCGAAAGTTCTGGCAGACAGTCTTGCCTAGGAACCAAAGTCTATCCCGTACTCTCAAAAACAGTTTGTCTTACTTCATCTTTGATCTTGTTCTTTTTTGCCGCTTTTAAAACTTTTAAGTGTCTGTGTTTTCTGTGTTTAGGCCTGTTCACACAATTGCCCTTGACTATGACCAACTAAGAAAAGACCAGTTTTTAAGCCTTGCGCTGCGTTGCTACGCACCCGGTCTTCAGACTTCTGAAGTGGCTTAAAACTGGTCTTCTCACAGTCGGTCAAAGGTCGAGCGCAAATGTGTGAACGGGCCTTCTGTGTTTCACAGTTTGACTAGGGACAGCCAAGGACGGGTCCTCACGCATCCTTTGTTCCTCGTCCACGAGAAACAAAAGGTCCCTTGTGAGTGAGGACTTGATGAAAGAACTTATGTTCGTTGCCTGAATCTGCATCAAACATCATACACAATATTTACAAGTAAATTAGAGCAATAATTTCTTTCAATCCGGACGGCATTCATAGAAATTCATACAAAGCCCAATGAATAATTAAAGCTCTATTAGCAGTGTCGTCAGGGTTTGTTTCTAATTGATAAAGACGATGAAGACGTTTCAACGTCGAAACGTATTTGTTTCCACTTAACAACGCAAGAGTATTTGATATGAAAGGTGATCAAGGAATGTATTATCCGTCAGCTGCACATATCTATCGCAGTCATCTAAAACGTATTGATCCATGTGAGGCCATTAAGATGCAACAAAGCAGCAACTTCAGAAGTTGGTCTTGAATCGTAGCGGTTTCCGATGATGCATTCGATGATCACCTTCCTTACCAACTGCCACTCGGAAACCACCCAGAAGCGCTCCCTCATCTGTAGAATGCTGTCGTGTACTCCGGCATGGTATAGTCGTTGATTCTCTTGAAGCGCAATAAGTCGGCAGTATCGGTGGTTTTTCGGTAAGACTAATGTGTGTCGTTCTCTATTAAGGCCCGTTCGCACTCTTGTGACCGAGTAAGACCGACAAAGACCAGACCGGTTTTTAAGCCTCTTGCGACTTCTTAGGACCAGCTCCGCTGCAGTGCATCCGGTCCTAAGATGTCGCAAGAGACTTAAAGACGGTTCAGTCTCTCTCGGTCGAACTCGGTTGCAAGAGTGTGAACGAGCTTTAAGATGCTTGACTGTGTTGAATTCGACCAGTGGCATGCAACTCAACCCCTTGATAAACAAGTAAAGGCGTGCCATTGAATCTAGATTCTTATTGGCATTTATTGAGCTCGAGGAGTGCATATTATTTCTTGATGAGATGAATGAAGTTGTACTCTTTCAATTCAATACAGATCGGCTTCGTGAATTTCTTGCGTAGTCAGAAGTCCGATTTGGCCACTCGTGTGTCTACCTTTTCCCGTTCATTTTGATTCAAACAACGTCACTTTATTTTAAGCGCCATCCAACTGAATCTTAGCGCAACCCAATTTAATTTAGGGGTTAGTCAGTATAACCCACATTATATACATGGCCTGCTTTGTCATCAATGGACGTATTCGCTTACAATATAGCAACATAGGATTATTGTTTATACAATCGTTGTTGTTTATTGTTGTTTGTTATATTGTTATATTTATATATTGTTATATTGTTATACAATTTTGATTACTATTTCAATCACTTGTAGTTGGTAGCAGCAAGTTTGAGAGGCTTAATTTACTTGTCGGTAACTCTTTTGGTAAGCTGGACTTATTGGTTTCGTACTCAACTTTATTTTAGCTGAATTGACGTTTTGTTTACTAAGTCTTATTATTTCAGATAGTTAATAATACTAATAAAATTAAAACGTAAAATTGCACTTTGTGATCACACTTGTGATTACCTCGGGCCATTATTGACGTATATGGCTTCAAGTAAAGCTTAATTGACGTATGACTTGCACTTCGAATCGCTCCATTAAAAACACAATTTTCATATTATAAGTCTAACGGACATTTTTATTACATTCGATTTCTTTGAGGAAATATTGACAAGAATATGGCATCGCAAAAACTCACTTGACAGTTTAATGACTTTTTGGTATTATAGCTCTTACTGTCACAAAGACGTTCATAACAAAATTAATGTTACTATGTCAATTAATGTGGAATACTATTGACAAATGCGACTACCTAAAATAATAGCTAGCATTTAGATTACTCATTTCATAATTTTGCGTTAATATTCAAAAAATTCAATTTAAACTAGCTCAATAAACTTGATGGTTCATTCTTATTTTTCGACGATTACTTCGTCACAACAATCGAGTTTAAATAAGCATTATTGACATCTTCATTGCTTAGAGATACAAGTGACCCATTTGGCTTTATATTGGTCTAATAGACATATTCACACCTCTTTATATTATATTGCATTTTTATACAACCAACGGGGTTTTATCTTGGCTCAGTTACCATTATGAATACTATTTCATTACTTCTAGTTACTAATGAAACAACGGAGTTTGATTTTGTATAAATTGTATCATTATCACTTTTGGGGCTACTTAGAATAAATATTACACAAACCAAATGAAGGTGAGCTCCTCTTCACCTTATAATTACACTTTAATTGCTTCAAGTTACTATTTATTCAATGGACCTTAACCTGCCCTAATTGACATTTTGATTACTTTTATCAGATATAAATAATTATTTGTGATAAGCATAATTGACGTTATAAATAGTATATTCATTACTTCGAGTTCGTATTAAGTCAAACATTCTAATAATTCTAATTTACATATTGCTGATATCTTGATTTCTCCTAGTTATTTCGCTACGAATAGGTACTTTATGAACTCAATTCACACTATTATTACTCTTTTGACTAAATTTGAGTTAAGTTTGGCCAAATAAACATTAACTCCGCCGAATTGACGTTTCAATATATTTTTATTGTTTTGGGAATGTATTTAAAAACTCATATTTATTAGGAAAATCAATTTAAATTATGATTACTTCATGTTACTTTTGACGCAATGAACTTTATTTCGACCTAACACACATTGGGTCTTGATAACTTTTAGATAATTATCAACCAGTTCATTTAATACGAGCATATGTGACATTATGATTACTATTTTATTGCATTTTGAAACTATTCTTCCAACAGACATTAATTAAAACTATTTGACACTATTGACCCTTGATTATTTCCAGTTATAATACCAATCATTGATCTATTTTATGTTAATCCACATTTATAGTACTCTTTTGATTACTAGAATTTCAGTTTGCCTGAATGACATTGGAAATACTTTTGTATTGCGTTGATCAATCATAATAAATAATTGACTACATATAAGCCAAATGTAATCAAAAGAATCATCACACTGTTCACTATGCGGAATTGAAATTCTCTGGGCCAGAGAAACTTGAAGTAATCAAAAGAGGAATATTACTTTTAATTCAGCTCATATCAGTTGATGGTGCAACACAATGTAATAAAAAGAGTCACTAAAGTGCATATCAGGCCTTAAGGCTGAAAGCAAATCAATAAAATCAAAGGGTAATAATAATGTCAACTAGACTGTTCACAAAGCAATGGCTTCAACATTAACTCAAATTAGTCAAAACGGCATCACAATTATTCTGTGCCGGTTAGAGTACATTGGGTCAAAAATAACTCGAGATAATCATAGGCAAATAATAGTATTGCAATTGGAGCTCATAGAAGAATAATTGATGGTATACTATTTTTAAGTAAACAAAAAAGTCACAAAAATGTTTGTTATGCTAAGTTCAAGCCCATTGATTCAGTCGTAACTCAAATTTATCAAAGGAGTAATCATAATTCCAATTCAGCTTTTAATAGGTCAATTGGATGAATATTTTCTTAAAGTAATCAAAGGGTCATAAAAATGGCAAGTAGGTTCAATTTGAGGTAATTTCCTAAAGAGTAAACTAGGGTGACCAAAGCAGTAATAACCACCTGTCACATTCCTCCAAGAGACGAGGGTGTATTGGAGACTGAAGTGACGCACAAAAGAACAAGGAAGAAATCAATTTAACCAGCCACACCAAATGAATGTGAGTGTAAAGAAATCAAATGAAAAGAAACAAATGTTGGAGTTAAATAAGGGAGGTCTCTAGAAGCACAATCAGTTTGGTGCCTCTCATGGTCTAATCAGGGCCAGAAGTTCACTCACATTTTCTGAGTAATGATGGATTCAAAGCCGACCCTTGTTCGCTTATGTTGGAGACACGGTTATCCGGGTGGAATCCCTGAGCCGGCAAGCTTGCAAGGACGGACGCAACGGCTGTCGCATGGTGTTGCCTTTGCTGGGCGAGGCAGAAGTTTTTGAGGAGTGTGGCTAAGGATGGTAGTCAGAGCTCGAATGCCGCTCCGGTTCGACGCTGTTGCCTTGCCTGGGACGATGCCAAAGTTTTTCAGCAGCGTAGCCTGAGCTGCCGGAGCGCTCTCCGCCGCAGTCGTTCGCTTGTTCCCGCTCGAGACACATCCACCTCGTGCCCTCTACTTGTCTTCAGCTCGCCTTTCTGCTTTCGTTCTTCTGCCCCCGTTGTCACTCCAAGAACGTGACAGCCCCCCCCCTTTGAAGAGCCTCGAATTATGAGGCGTAGTATCGTTGTACTGGTGAGAACTCGAAGAGCGGACCTTGGCATCGACGAGCACCATAGCCACACTCACACCCGCACATCCGCTCACAAAAAGCACCATGAAATAAAATAAAATATATCTGATAATATTTACAGCCATGTCATCCTGTTCAAAACACTTCTTGCACATAAAGTTTCCTTCGGCAACAAAGAACATTCTGCTCGTCGTCTCAATCCCTCCCTTCGCGCTAGGTAATTCTCTTTTTTTAAATTTAAACTTGTCTAAAGTTCGCCCTGCCCTTCAGCCGCACCGTTTCCTCACTTTTAACTTTATTTGAATAACCGTAGAGCATAGCTAGAGTCCCTACGTCCCTGGAATACAAAAGATTACACTATTTAGAAACCCAACCACCTGTCCGTTGGCTCTTAATACTCGACTCATGAAGTCCGCTCCTACGTTGTCTCTTCCCTTAATGTATTCAACATGAAAACTCTGATCATGTAATGCCATCTTCATCTCAAAACTCTGCTGTTAGTATGTTTGGCTCTGTTCAAAAACTATAACGGCTGATGGTCGGTTTGTACCTTGAAATTTCTTCCGTACAGAAACAACTTGAATCGCGCGACGGCCCATACCAACGCGAGGCACTCTTTCTCAACCGTAGCGAATGTTTTTCTACTCCTTTCAGTTTTCTGCTTGCATACGCTACGGCGTGTAATATGTATGAGTGTTCTTGAAGTAACACCGCCCCCACGTTAACGTCAAAACCATTCGTCCTTAGCACAAGCATCCGTCCTTAGTCTGCACTTTAGCTCCTTGAAGGCCTCTTCGTGCTCTTGCTCACACTCGACCTCATTCCGAGCTTTCTTTTGGTTAATTCTACAAGGGGTGCAGTCAGACGAGCGTAGTGTTATACAAACTCTAGGTAGAGTTCCATGAGACCAAGGAACGACCTGACTTGTCTTTTTGTTCGAGGCCTCGGAGCATCTTATATTCTTTGTATAATTTTAGGGTCCGGCGATATCTTGTCCATTCCGATGTCGTGTACGAGGAAGCGAATTTTCAAGAATCCCTTATCACACTTCATCGGCTTGATCGTGATGTTGGCCTCTCACAGGCGCTGAAAGATACGGCTAAGCGCCTCCTAATGTTCCCTCCACGAACTTGTAGTGACTAGGACGTAATTTATGTAAAAATGCGTTTCTGGGATTCCGTCCAACAACTTTCGCATCAGCTTCGTGAATGTGGCTGAAGCAAATTTTATTCTAAAGGGCATAAATCGGAATTGAAAGAGCCCACTTGCTGGTGAGAACGCTGTCTTTTCTTTGGCGCTTTCCTCCATAGAAATTCGCCAATAACCTTTTGCCACATCAAGCTTTGAGAAAAAGTGCTTCTGACACATTTTGACAAATGTGACGCTAGTCCTCGGTATAGGCTCTGCATCAGGTTTAAGGACATCATTCAATCTGCTGTAGTCAATGCAAAATCTATTCGATCCGTCCTTCTTTACGATCCCCACCGGTGCGTTGCATGGTGAGGACCATTTCTCGATTACGCCTAGCGCCAGCATCTCCGAGACCTCTTCCTCGACCACCTCTTGAACTGAGAGTTGTGGGGTTCTTTTGGAGATCCCTTAATTAATAATCACCGCCCGATCGGTATGCGCTCCACCCGTCACCCAGGGAGTGACACACAGTAACGAGAAGACAGCGAATGGGTTTACTGTACCTCTCGGTTGCCCGTTGTCGAGAGCCGGCAGTCCAGACACGCCGACCCTTGTTGACGCCCATCGATCAGAGCTTACAGTCGGAGTCCGTGTTCAGGCCTGCGGATCGCCTTCCCCATGCCAGCGCTTCGTAGGCTGGCTGTTTCGTGCTATCAATGCCCGAGTCTCGCTGCGGAACCACCCCGGGATCGTCATAGCTCAGGTCATATGGCCAGGGCTCGCCGTTTCCACCGGTCTTTCTCCAGACCTTGCTGGTGGACCGCTCCGGGGTTCGCCGTGGGCCAGGCTAGGCAGCCCGGCTCCGACGTTCATGTCCCAGCTTCAGCCTCGCACCGCTCGCACTCTCTCGCGCCAGCTCGTGACTTCTCAGTCGACCGCCTGTCACGTGCCCTCTGCCTCGTCCTACACCCTCGGCTCCCATACTCTCCCCCCTCATGGCCCGGACTTTGGGGGACTTCATGGGCCTCAAGGAGCCGCTGGGCTTCATGGGCGGCCGCTGTTGCTGTTGTCGGAGTGGCCACGTTGCAGCGTCCGAAAGCGGCGTAGGTGGTGGTGGGACCCTCGGCTTCGGTGTTTCTTTGTGTCAGCATCAGCTGGCTCTTCTAGCGAAGTCGGTAGAAAATGCCGACCTGTCCGTCGATATTTGTCACACTCACCGCGATGCAGCAGGGGGCTTGCTCCAAGCTGGTTCGCCCGACGCGGACGGACCTGCCCCGTTCCGCTTAGAGGTAGCAGCGGGCTTAGAACTGCCCACCTGAACCGTTCGCCAGGCCGAGCAACTGTCAGCCACCCTGAGCACTTACAAAAACGAATGGGCCCATGTTTCTTCCCAGTGAGCTTCCTGGATTACGCCGTCTATGGCCGTCTTTCCAAGAAGCTATTCTGCGCAGAACAAAGTGTTAAAACAACATACAATGAACAAGTACTCTGCCGCAGACTGTAACAGTGGCCATTATGGCCTGTATTTCCTCCCGCATCCATATTTTTGGAGACGACTGCGTTGTATACAGACAAATTTCTAACGAAGAAGATAGCCTGCAACTACAACATGACCTTACTAACCTATCGTTGTGGTGCTCGACCTGGCTCATTAAGCTTAACCCTTCTAAATGCAAGCTCATCTCATTTGTTAGGAAATATACCTTTTTTCTCATATCTATTTCATTGATTCTAACGTTGTTGAGTCTGTTTCCTCTTATAAATACTTAGGTGTCCACTTCGACTCGCATCTCTCCTGGAAGGCACATATTCGGTCGTTGTTATCATCGTGCAATCGTTCTTTGGGCTACCCTAAAAAATACCCTTCGTTGTGCTACTCCTCACTTCAAGAAAACTGCATACCTTTCATTGATTCGGCCGAAACTTGAGTACGCATCGAGCATCCGGGATCCTCACCAAGCATATTTGATCACTGAAATAGAAGCCTTTCAAAACCGTGTCGCGCGCTTTATTTTTTATTTGTTTGAGTATTCTCGGCATTCCAGCGTCACCTTATTAAAACAAAAAGCCGACCTTCCAGAACTGGCCTTAAGACGCAAGCTTTCTTGCTTATGCCTTTTTCATCGTATTGCCTCTATAGTACCACATACAAAAGAAATGATGTATTTGCAGAAAACGCCCCCTGTGTAAAATAGCCTGAATGAGGCCCCCGAGAAGACGTTACCTCTGGGGAAGCAAGGTTTTTAAACTGAACTGATGAAGACGCCTGAAAATATTTCATCTAAGCAATAATTAAAGTCGACGAATGAAAAGAAGTTATCCGTTAACTGAAAGTCGACGAAGGAAAATACGTTATTCAGTAAAGGGTTGTTAGTCCAGTCGGGGTGCATCTGCATGTCCCATGTATCTCTCTCTGTCTTGTACATTTCTTCCTTCGTTCAGCTGGCATATCCCACAAGCATGAACGACCGACCTGCTCAGCTTCAGGCAAATAATTTGAAGCGGACCTGCCAAATTTTGGGGACCAGCGCCAAACCCTGGCCTCGCTAAATTTGGGGCCAGCGCATAAAACTTTGTAGAGACTGTGGGCAACTTGGGGATTCCAAGCGGTTGGCTCAGGTTGTCCCTTCAACAATCATGAGTAGTCATCTTGACCACGAGGGGGCCAAGGGCAACTGGCCACGCGAGCGGCGCTCCGCCGCTGATAAAGGGCCGCCGCAGCGTATGCGCGGGGGCTGTTGGGATCGCGCCGCAGGCGATAGCGGTCATTAAATGTTTACGTGTTGTTGAACCGGTGCGCTGTGTCATTCCCCGAGACGGGTAGCAGCAAGGGAAACCCCACACTGGCGCCCAGACGTGATATGCTGCTTGTCTGGGAGGATGGCCGCAAACTGGGTTCATTCTTACGTTTCACATAGTCCATTTTGCGTTCCTGAGTTTGCCCAAATTCGAGGGGGCGTTTCTTCGCAAGCCAACGTTCATTGACCTGCGGAAGTCTCCACTACAACACGATGCTGTCTACAGAGGACGCTGACAGAAACGTGAGTGAGGACGACCTTTTGACGCTCGGTGCACTCATGGATAACGCCGCCAGCGACATAAATCCGGACGCTAAGCCTGCAGTCTCAGTCCCGGCAGGCGCATCATCAGAGGGTGGTCTAGCAGAACTAAGAGTGGCCATGACCATACTTCTTCAGATACAACGAGAGCAGATGATGCGCTCAAGCCCCACCCCTGCTGGAAGTAGCGCCCCCCAGGGACTACCTAAGGCTTTCGCTTAGCGTCCCGGTCTTTTCGGGGTACGCAGATAGCAAGTCAGTCGCGATGTTCGTCTCGGAACTGCGGGACTACGAAGCTGCGTCGGGAACTGACGTCGGACTCGTGCTTGCCCATCTGAGAAGACCCTTGCGACCCAGAGGGAAGGCCCCCAAGACCATCTAAGACGTCCTCCGCTTTCGTTTTTGGAAGGGGGGAGATGTGTGGGCAACCTGGGGATTCCAAGCGGTTGGCTCAGGTTGCCCCTTCAACAATCATGAGTAGTCATCTTCACCGCGAGGGGGCCAAGGGCAACTGGACACGCGAGCGGCGCTCCGCCGCTGATAAAGGGCCGCAACAGCGTATGCGCGGGGCTGTTGGGATTGCGCCGCAGGCGATAGCGGTCATTAAATGTTTACGTGTTGTTGAACCGGTGTGCTGTGTCATTCACCGAGACGGGTAGCAGCTAGGGAAACCCCACAAGACCCACCGAATTTTGGGAAAAGGAGCCATCTAGTCTTCAAACTGTGAAGTGGTCCTCCTTAAAATTGGATGTCATCTGGTGATAAAAGTTTCGACCCGCTATAAATTTTGGGCGTCATGTGACGGTCCCAATTAGCAACAGCTGGGTGCCACTACTTTGGGAGCGGCGTGACGGTAAACCTTTGAGCTGGCATACCGCGTTAAATCTTGGGCTAGCATAAAGCTTTGAAGTGGACCTGCTTAATGTTAGGCCCCAGGGCGATGCCTCGGCCTTCCCAAATTTTGGGGCCAGCGCCTAAATCTTTGTAGAGACTCAGCGAATTTCGGGAATAGGCACCATCTAGTGTTCAAACTGGAAAGTGTTCCTCGTTAAAATTGGGCGTCATCTGGTGGTAAAAGGTTCGAGCCGCTATAACTTTTGGGCGTCAAGTAACGGTCCCAATTACAAACCTGCAAGTGCCACTAAATTGGGGGTGAGGTGACGGTAAACTTTTGAGATGGCAAACCATGTTAAATATTTGGCCGCCGTTAAGCTTTGAAGTGGACCTGCTAAATTTTGGGGCCCAGCGCAAAGCCTTAGCCTTGCTAAATATTGGGGCCAGCATGTAAACATTTGTAGAGACCCAGCCAATTTCTGGAACAGCCGCCATCTAGTGTTCAAACTGTGAAGTGGACTTGGTTAAAATTTGGTGTAATCTGGTGGTAAAAGTTTTGACCCGCTATAATTTGTGGGCGTCATGTGGCAATCACAATTAGCAACAGCTGGGTGCAGCTTAATTGGGGGTGAGGTGACAATAAACTTTTGAGCTGACAAACCGTGTTAAATCTTGGGCCAGCGTAAAGCTTTAAAGTGGACTTGGTAATTTTTAGGGCCCAGCGTCATGCCATTGCCTTGTTAAATTTTGGGGACAGCGCTTAAAACTTTGTAGAGACCCCATGAATTTTAATGCGAATAGCGTGTCTCTAGTGATACTTCACGCAGTCCATGTTCATCTATGTGTCTATCTATCAATAGGTTCTATCTATCTATCTATCTGGCTATCTAACCCTCTTACGCCGCGGGTCGATAAATAAGTAAAAAAGACCGGCAGACGTTGGAGTTGGCGAACCGTTTGACCCTTTGATCAGAAGGCAGACGCGCTGAAGTTGACCAGTCATTCAAAGCACTCTAAAACTTGCTTATATCTTTACCATCGCAGCGCGTTCCATGCACGAGGGCTCATTCCGCTCTCGTGGACGGCTTAGCACGAGAGCGGAATGAGCCCTCGTGCATGGAACGCGCGCGCACCGGTAGCTGTGACAGCGCTGTAAGGCGCGTCCTATGGTAAAGATATAAACAACCGTTTAGAGTACCGGTTGGTTGAGACCACCGTTACTAGATCAACTCAGTTATGGAACTTCCCATAGACGCTGTACATTGAAGGGGTCCAAAACCGTGTCCGATTTTTTGCAGCTAGGTGGAGCTGCCGACGCATTAATCCACGCGTTTTCATCTGCGACTTCTCCGCGGCTGCTTTTGAGTCCCGACTCCTCTCGAAATTCAGCATAGTTTTGGGTTAGTTTTGCCCTTTCGCCAGTAAAAAGTAAAAATGTGACTACCAACAGCAGCAGAAACAATTTGAAAGTTTTCTGCTGCTGTTATCCGCAAGAAAAGCCAGAACCGCACCGTCAATGATGATGATAGCGAGTATTAATGCGGAGCGCGCGCCCTCTGACAGGCGCCACGCAAAGGGACCCCCTCCGGAGAGGAGTTCCAGAACTGAGTTGTTCTAATAACGTTGGTTGAGACTAGCTGAGGCGCCAGAAAGTCTGGTCGGTACCATTTTGAGTGTTTGTGCGTATGGCGCGTGCTTTGCTCGCCTTCCTAAGTGACACAAACGCACGTGCTGGGCTGTGGAGATCGTGCGCAGGGCTGTGAAAGTGTCAACAAATTTAGAATCGCCTCAAGAGTGGGCTGGCGTATCTAGAGTGTGCCGGCTACCTGACGAACGCGCATAACTCCGCACCGTTTGATGCTATTCGCATTAACGTAGATAATCATTCCCAAAGGATGGGTTCTGCTGATTTTTTGTTTAGAATAGGCGCCATCTAGTGTTCAAACTTGACGTAGTCCATGTTAAAATTGGGTGTCATCTGGTGGTAAAAGGTTCGACCCGCTGCAAATTTTGGGTGTCATGTGACGGCCCCAATTAGCAACAGCTGGGTGCCGCTAAAGTGGGGGTGAGGTGACGATAAACGTTTGAGCTGGCAAACCATGTTAAATCTTGGGCCCAACTCAAGCTTTGAAGTTGACCTGCTAAATTTTAGGGCCCAGCGCTAAGCCTTGGCCTTGCTAAAGTTTGGGGGCAGCGCGTAAACCTTTGTAGAGACCCAGCGAATTCCGGGAAGACGCGCCATCTAGTGTTCAAAGTGTGAAGTGGTCCTCGTTAAAATTGGGTGTTATCTGGTGGTAAAATGTCCGACCCCCTATACATTTTAGGGCGTCAAGTGATTGTCCCCATTAGCAACAGATCAGGTGCCTCTAAATTGGGGATGAGGTGACGGTAAACATTTGAGCTGGCAAACCGTCTTAAATCTTGGGCCCACGTAAACGTTTTATGGGGACCTGCTAAATTTTAGGACTCAGCGCAAAGCCTTGGCCTTACTAAAGTTTTGGGCCAGCGTGTAAGCCTTTGTAGAGACCCAGCGAATTTCGGAAGCTTTGCGCTGGGTCCTAAATTTGTAGGGCCCAGCGCAAAGCCTTGGCCTTGCTAAAGTTTGTGGCCAGCGCGTAAAACATTGTAGAGACCCAGCAAAGTTTGAGATTAGGCGCCATCTAATGTTCAAACTAAGAAGTTGTGCTCGTTAAAAATTGGGTGTCACCTGGTGTTAAAAGGTTGGACCCGCTATAAAATGTAGGCGTCATGTGACGGTCCCGATTAGCAACAGCTGGGTGCCGCTAAATTGGGGGTGAGCTGACGGTAAACTTTCGAGCTGGCAAACCGTTTGAAATCTTGGGCCAACGTAAAGTTTTGAAGTGGACCTGCTAAACTTTGGAGACCAGCGCAAAGCCTTCCCCTTGCTAAATTCTAGGGTCAGCGCGTAAAACTTTGTAGAGACCCAGCGAACTTCGGGAATAGGCTTCAGCTAGTGTTCAAACTGAGAAGTTGTCCTCACTAAAATTGGGTGTAACCTGGTGGTAAAAGGTTGGACCCGCTATAAAATATGGGCGTCATGTGACGGTCTCCATTAGCAACAGCTGGGTGCCGCTAAATTGGTGGTGAGGTGACGGTAAACGTTTGAGCGGGCAAACCATGTTAAATCTTGTTCCAACGTAAAGCTTCGAAGAGGACCTGCTAAATATTGGGGCCCAGCGCAAAGACTTGTCTTTGCAAAATTTTGGGGCCAGCGCGTAACACATAGTAGAGAACCAGCGAATTTCGGGAATAGGAGCCGTCTAGTGTTTAAACTGTGAAGTGGTCCTCGTTAAAATTGGATGTCATCTGGAGATGAAAATTTCAACTAGCTATTAAATTTGGGTGTTATGTGACGGTCCCCATAAGCAACAGCTGGGTGCCGCTAAATTGGGGGTGAGGTGACGGTAAAACTTCGAGCTGGCAAACCGTGTGAAATCTTGGACCAACGTAAAGCTTTGAAGTGGACCTGCTAAACTTTGAAGCCCAGCGCAAAGCCTCACCCTTGCTAAATTTTGGGGCCAGTGCGTAAAACTTCGTAGAGACCCAGCGAATTTCAGGAATAGGTACCATCTTGTGTCAAACCGTGAAGTGGTCTTCGTTAATATTGGGTGCCATCTGGTGGTAAAAGGTCTGACCCGCTATAAATTGTGGGCTTCAAGTGACGGTCCCAATTAGCAACAGCTGGGTGCCGCTAAATTGTGAGTGTGGTGACAGTAAACCTTTGAGCTGGCTACGGCTTGGTAAACCTTGGGCCAGTGTAAGGCTTTGAAGTGGACCTGCTAATTTTTAGGGCCCAGCGCAGAGCCTTGGCCTTGCTCATTTTTGGGGCCAGCGCGTGGTGTCAATAGGTGGCTAAAATATTTGGGTGTCAATTGGTGGTACAATATTTGACCCACTACGAATTTTGGGCGTCATGGGACGGTCCCAATTAGCAACAGCTGAGTGCCGCTAAATTGGGGGTGAGGTGATGGTAAACGTTTGAGCTGCCAAATCATGTGAAATATTGGGCCAACGAAGAGCTTTGAAGTGGATTTGCTAAAGTTCGGTTCCCAGCACAACGCCTCTGGCTTTGCTAAACCTTGGGACCAGTGCACACAACTTTGCGAAGACCCAACGAATTTCGGGCATAGGCGCCATCTAGTCTGTGAAGTGGTCCTCGTTAAAATGGGGAGACATGTGGTGGTAAAAGGTTCCATCCGCTATAAAGTTTGGGCGCCATGTGACGGTCCCAATTAGCAACAGCTGCGTGCCGCTAAATTGGGGGATTAGTGACGGTAAACTTTTGAGCTGGCGGACCTTGTTAAAGCTTTGTCCACCGCAAAACTTTGAAGTGGGCCTGCTAAGGTTTGGGGGCCGGCGCAAAGCCTTGGCAATCTTAAATGTTGGGGTCAGCACGTACAAATTTGTAAAGACCCAATGAATTTTGGGAATTGGCGCCATCTAGTGTACAAACTGTAAAGTGGTCCTCGTTAGAATTGGGTGTCATTTGGTGGTAAAAGGTTCGACCCGCTATAAATTTTGGGCGACATCTGACGGTCCCCCTTAGCAACAGCTGTGTTCCGCTAAATTGGGGGTGAGGTGACAATAAACGTTTGAGCTGACGGACCATGTTAAATCTTAGCCAGCGTAAAGCTTTGAATAGGACCTGCTAAAGTTTGGAGACCAGCGCAAAGCCTTGTCCATGCTAAATTTTGGTGTCAGCGTGTAAAACTTTGTAAAGACTCAACGAATTTCAAAAATAGGCACCGTCTAGTGTTCAAACTGTGAAGTGTTATTCGTTAAAATTGGGTGTCATCTGGTGGTAAAACGTTCGACCCGCTATACATTTTGGGCGTCATGGGACGGTCCCAACTAGCAACAGCTTGGTTCTGTTAAATTGGGGGTAAGGTGATGGTAAAATTTTGAAGCTGGCGGACCATGTTAAAATTTAGACCAACGAAAAGCTTTGAAGTGGACCTGCTAAATTTAGGGGCACAGCGCAAGGCCTTGATGCTTACAGACCGTGCTAAAATCGCTAAAATTTAGTCGCTAAAATCGCAGTCACCTGGTGGTAAAAATCTTCGACCCTCTAAATTTGGGCGTCATCTGAAGATTTTCTTAGCACCAGCTGGATGCCGCTAAAGTTTGGCTGGGGTGACCGTAAAACTTTGAAGTTCTAAGGCCGTGCTACAGGGTGCGGCCGTAAACACTTTCCCTTTGGCACGCCTAGCAAAAATTGAATTTCCAACGTACAAACCTGAAATTAGTAACACGAACGTCGATTATTCCGAGGTTTCTTGCCTATTTTTTTAGACGTGAACTCGGGAGTAGCGAATTATTAGAAAGATAACAAAAATGGCAGACGTACATTTTCTATGGCCTATTCCCGCCCGTTCGCCTTCTGCAATCTGGTTCGCGAAGCCGCTCTCAGGTGGCAAACTGAACGCAAAAACGCGGGAAACGCCGCACGAAAGGCTGGCGTCGGGCAAGATAATTGCGATGGAAAGTGATTTTATCGAAATATATGAACGATTGTTGAAATTACCTGTTCAAGTCAAGTTTTAACAGATCGTCACGCAAGAAGAAGATACCATGATGTGACTGGATCATTTATTAACAGCCTGGAATAGCAAATGGTGCTTTTACCGTTGCAGACAAGTTCGTTTTGAGTTATCATTTCATTCTGATTTTTGCAGGGCCGCTGTCACTCATACAGTATTTTTTTCGTACAGCTTGGGTATAATTGACACACATGTCGTAAGACATATTTGTAAAAAAAGTATAATAATTGACCCAATATTTACGGCGCTAGAGTCATTTCGGCGGGCCGGTGATTAAATGGCTGGTTTTTGGGAGAGATATTCGTCTTTTTGCTGGTTTCCCATTGGTACCTCTATCAGCAGCCTCTACTTTGTTCTCCGAGTGCGGCAAGCAGCACGAGAGACAAAAGTAAGAGGGAAACTAATAGTTTAAATTCTGTCAGAAAGTGGAAGTTGTGCGTTCATTCAATTGTTTATTCTTGAAAAATACATCTTCTGATACGCCTCTTCTGTCACGGCAAGTTGAAATAATGTTGATGCTGCAGCTGCTCTTAGGGGCACAGCGCAAAGCCTTGATGCTTACAGACCTCGCTAAAATCGCTAAAATTTAGTCGCTAAAATCGCAGTCACCTGGTACGGTATTGCCGATTCGATGTGCCCGCCATTCACAGACACGCATAGCCGAAGTCGAACTTCGTACGCCAGGAAAGCCCTTTCGTGCGTATCATCGTCGATCTCGAGGAACGCGCCCTCGATTTTTTCTTTCTGCTCTTCCATGCTGGGGATCCTCTTTTTGTATACAAGTCCTATTATAAATCCCCATACGATAACGTCGCACATATTTAGGTCGGGGGATCGTTGAGGCCAGTCTATATAGTCTGATTCCCGACCCATCCACTGCCGAGGGAACGTGTTATTGAGCCGTGCCCTCACACTTTTTGCGTAATGGAGAGCCGCCCCATCCTGCATGAATATAGAGTTTTATTTTGTCATGGGTACCTTTCAAGCTCAGGGAGCATTTCCGTTTTCAGCATGTCCAAGTAGGCATCTGCGTTAACGGTGCCATCGAAAACAAAGGCCCCTCTATGCCTTCACGCCAAATCCCACTCCACACTGTCACCATCGGTTAATGTAGATGTGGTTCGTCCACGGCATGAGGGTTATCGCGAGCCTATATCCTGCTGTTCTGGAGGTTCACACGTCCATCAATGTAAAAGTTTGCTTCGTCACTAAATGAAAGAAATTGCAGGTGCCCCGGGTTGCTCTTAATTCGCCACAACTCCGCCTTGCGAAATTCTAAACATCGGACGTTGTCGCCGTCATGCAGGGCTTGGACAACTTGCATCCTCTACGGGCGCAAATTATTTTTCTGCAGAATCCGTCATACGCTTTTTCCCGAAATTACGAACAACCTGGCTGGTCGTCTTGTTGATAAATGCGTGTCGCTCGCGAAGACAGCAAGCACCGCTTCAATGACCTCCTCATTTTTCAGCAGGCTCTCACGTTCACTGACTGGATTCTTCTTTTTAAAGTCTTCTCCGCCCGCAAAACGGTCCGCCCAAGTCAAAATTGTCGGGCGTGAAGGCGGGCGTCTATGAAATCCACTGCGAAGTTTTCGGTATGCTGTGGCCACCGATTTCCGCTCCATGTACCACTTTACTGCCTGGGCACACTCATTTGCCGAGTAGTGCGGCATCGCAGGGCGGCGCAGAAAATATTTTGATAATAACTGCAGCATATAGTTCAACAAAAACAATAAATAGGAGCAATCAAGATGCCTCAGCAGCAGCACTCTTGATTCCAAAGTTGAGCTTTCACTGGGAACGAATCCGTCAACAGATAAGCAGACGACAAAGGAAGACACACGTTCGTCTGCTTTAGAATATATTTTTATTAAGCGCGGCCGTCTGCCAGTTTTAAAACTTCAAGTAAAATGGCATAATTATTCCTATATTTTGTTAAAATCACTTTTTATCGCATTTATCTTGCCCGACGCCAGCCTTTCGTGCGAAGTTTCCAGCGCTTTTGCGTTCAAAGCGCCACCTCTGAGCGGCGTCGCGAACCAGCTTACAGACTGCGAACGGGCGAGTATAGGCCATACGAAATGCACGTCTGCCATTTTTGTTATCTTTCTAATAATTTGCTACTCCCGAGATGACGTCTGAAAAAAAAGACAAAAACTTTGTAATAAACGACGGTCATGTGCCCGATTTCAGGTATGTACGTTTGAAATTCGATTTTTGCTAGGCATGCCTAATTTGAAAGTTTTTACGGCCGCACCCTGTACATCTTGGCCCAGCGTAAAGCATTCAAGTGGCCCTGTTAAATAATGAGATCCCAGCGTAAACTTTTGAGGGGTCACAGACTGTGCTGAACCCAGTGAGTTTTGGGATAGGCATTATCTAAAGCAAGAACTTTGAAGCGCTCATCTCCAATATTGCTGACATCTGGTGGTAAAAGCTTCGACCCGCTAAATTTGGGCGTTAGATGACGGGTCCTTAGCAAACGTGAGCAGCTGTATCCAGTTAAATTTTGAGGGGCGGGGTGACGGAAAAAATTTGAAGCTCACGGACAGTGCTAAGCTGAGACCGAGCGTAAAGTTTTGAAGTGGCACTGCCATATTTTTGGGGCTGGCCCCAACACGTAAAAATCTGAAGTGGCCCTGACAAACATTCGTTCTCAGTGCGTAAAACATTGCACAGTCCCAACCAATTACGGGGTATACGACATTTCGCGTTATAACTTTGAACTGGTTGAAGATCGTTTTAAACTTCAATGAGATGAATATAACATGTCATATTCTAGATTTCACGCGCTCACAATTTAAAGTCCGGTCTCAATGATTTAGGTTTATGAGTTGTCACCTCCTTCCATAGATGGCGCGCATCTTTTTTGCTAAGCGTCTTTGTTGTTAGGGTATGAGCGACATCTGGTGGCGTAGGTGTGACCTTGCGAGATCTGTTGATAAAAAGTTATATTGCTCGTGTACCTAAGGTGTGATCATCCGTATTTTCGCGCAGTTCCAGTCCGGCCTTTGTGCGTGTGAGTTGACAATTCCGTTTTTGAATGGCGCGCATCTACGAACGGAATTTCGGAATTATGTTTCTATATATTGGTATAGGCATACCTATACCTATAGGCTGTCTAGACAAGAAAACGAACACGAATCATCGCGGTGTTCAAGCTCTGACTGTCCAAAGCGTCCGCTCTTCACCCGATTGTCGGTCCTCTTTGTTCT
>JAZHYW010025826.1:0-7500 GCA_037355805.1 Ixodes ricinus | reverse complement strand
AGGTTCTGCATTGTGAGCTGCGTGCTTCGAACGGAGGTCGCGCTCGAGCATTTCTCCACGTGCTCTGATCTGCGGTGCAACAACACGCTTGGCCAATGATCTCCCATCGCACTTGGTTTAGCCTAGTGAGCTAAACCAAATAAGCTACGCTTAGAGTACCGGCACTCTATTCCCCGATATAGTAGTGGACACCGCTATCTTGGTGGTTAGTACAAAGCAAACGCAACTGCCGATCATCATGATTCAAAAAGTGCGGCTTCCTCAGCATTATAGTTTCGGTGTTAAGAAGCTCACGTGGTATTTATTTTGCTTTGTCGAGAACAGTTTAAACGTTTGTGGAGGACGGAAAGGCGTTTCCTGTGATTTCAGATAAAGCTGCAGATAAGTGACAGCAAATAGATGATAAAATAAGTAGGCAGGCGAGCTGGTTGATATTACACATTTCTGAAAACCGGAGACGACGGACGAAAAAGGGGACAACACACAAAACGTCTCAAACGTTTTGTGTGTTGTCCCCTTCTTCGTCTGTCGTCTCCGGTTTTCAAAACTGTGTAACTGAGAGCCATCATTTTAAACACCGAGAAGCGTATGATGCGTAGCATGTTTCGTAGCTGTTATTTAGTCCGTCCGCACAGGCACAGAAAGAGTACAAACTGCTTACGCCCCCCCCCCTCTACTTTTCAAAAAGAAAAAAATATCGCGGGTTTATTTTGATTAAGTGGAGATATTCTTGACGAGCGACCGAAATTTCAGATTGTCCACCGTTAGAGTGCAGGCACCTTAGCCGGTATTTAAACCCGACAACTAGGGATTCATGTGCGAGCGCTTTGGCTCAGAGGCACTGAGACAATTTAATGCTTTGTGTTTTCTTCTAATATCATTGCCACTTGAGAGCCACCAAGCTGGTTTTTGAAACAAAAATATATAGTCGAACCATTCAGACACGCATAGTTTGATTGCGAAGATGATGTTTCCAAGTGATAAAACATTCAACTGTTTTTGCATACGTGGCGAAATCCCTTACATGGCACCCATTTCATTTGGATCGCGTCAGGCATGTGCACCGATGCACAGTAGAACGCGCGCAAAAGCAGCTTTGGTGTACCCGCAGCCTCGCGCTTGTTGTTTTTCATACCTCTGGCTCGCTCACTACGTGCATCTAGGCATCTGACACCCTGACATTTGGTGTTATTTCTGTCTTTCTCGTGGCGTTCCAAGCGGCACACGACGGCAAATGCACATCAAGATATTCTTGAACACGTGTCATTATCTATATTTTATATTAAGAAACTGCTATTTGTCGTAACTGAATGGGAAAGGTTTGAGGTCTAAAAACATTCTTAACGTGCAAAATATATATAATAAAGTTCTGAAAAATGCAATATCTAGGATGCTTTGTAATTTAGTGTCTCGTAACTTTGATTAGCTGACGTGATTTCGTTTTTATAGCAGCATAAAATATTAGAATTTTAAACTTTATTTTTTATTTCAAAATAAACATTATTTGTACGGTTCGTTCCTTACTTTTTTGATTCGTAAATCCAACCAAAAGCTCAAGTAAGCTATCGTGGACGGTCGGACGTTATAACTCAACAAATATTTTTTTTCAATATTACAGACTGTGGTCTATAAATGCTGAATAATAAACTAACAACTAAAAATAATTGTAATGTCGAGACACTAAAGTATCTTTGGAAAGGGTTCCTTAATTTGAGATCAACTTTATAATTGTAGGATACAGAGAAAGAAAGTTATAAACCGCCAAAAAACACCAAAACTTCATGCCCGGTGGGGTTGCACCTTAAAAGGACGGCATAAAGTTGGACAGGAGGGCATGAGCGACCTTAGTGGGAACCTGTCCTAACAACTATGAACATTAAAAAAAGTATTTTTCTTGCCGTTTTTACACAGCCGCATGAAGGATTTCATACCAAACAGTGTGGTGGGCTCATTGCAGCACCAACTTCGTGATCACTTATGTTGCCATGGGAAGTTAAAGATCAAACTTTCAAAGTTTATATTATAAGTTTACGCAGTTAGTGCTACGAAAAAGTCTGAGTTGGTTTCCATGGCCAACATGGTTCAATTTTTCTTTACATAGTCACGTAGCTTTTAAGCAAAAAAGAATACGTTAAACTCAATGTGACCTTGCGGTTCAGTGGAACGCCGTTCCCTTTGTGAGACAGTGGGACATATACGTCCCACTTCGTGATATACGCAAAAGTGCTTGCCAGCGGCAATGGGACGCATATATCCCGTTTTATTCTTTGCTGCCATCTTCCAGAGCTTCCAACACTTCACCTGGCAATGAGTTTGCAGTGGTGCACCAGATGGCGCGACGGGTGTGAAAAGTTGAAAGTTTTCTTTTTCGTGGGTACGTCACGTGTACTTTCGCCCACGTGTGATCGCGCAAAAAGGTTGTTCAAGATGCCCGGTGAGTGTTTTCCTTTTCTGTGCTTTCAGAGGAACAGCTCTAGCTCCCAATAAATGCTAATTTCTAAAAGTTGGAGTGAAGAGGTTATGTGAAAAGGCCGTCTAAGTGTTGACACATATGAAAATAAGGCCTGACTTTCGCGATGTGACCAGTACTTCGTTCCAGCTTCGGTCCAGACGCAGCCGATGCTCCAAGCGCGAGCATGTGGCCCTGAACAGTGCTTGCACTGCACGAGTGCGCGTGCTTGGCAGGGATGCTGAAAGCCCGGAGCTCGCGCTTGTAGCTTTGGCTGCGTCTGGACCCAAGCTGAAACGAAGTATAGCTAAATGGTACTCGAGAAAAAAGAAAAAAGAAATCAAAGGGAAAAGGCGGCAAATACTCGTTCTGAGTCTATATTTTATGGCCTAATGACGAAAGGCTACAGGAGTGGCCAGAAAATAGTAGGAGTGTCCGACGAGGTGAGGTTTTTGGGGAAGGAGCCACTACCCCCAGAAGGTGACGAAGAGGCGCCGGTGCCATTGGTGTTCAACGGAAGAAAGAGAAGTTCGCACAAGTTTGTTGTGTGTCTCCTGTGCTGTACCGCTGTGTGCGACATGCTTTGGACCGTTCCATGCAGGGCCTGCTGATAAATAACTCGGGGTTGGAACCATAAAAGGACATTGGGACAAATATATCCCACTTTTTGGAATGTGTGTTACTGCCAACGGGACACATATGTCCCACATTTTAAAAAATAAACCACTTGTTCTATTGTTGTGCAATTTATTGCAAACTATATCTGAGTTCCTCATTTAATCATGACATTACACTATTTCTGAGATTTTCGCCAAAATATATCTTGTCCTATAAAGGGTTAAACAATCCCAAGGAGTTCAAAGGTAATATGAAAATGCCAAGCAAAAGTCACTGCGATTGAATGTGAAGAACATCATCGATCATGGGGACAAGCAATCGACTCCTAGGGCTCCCTGCAACTCCTCCGTACCGACACTTCTCCTGCGACCTTGGGTAGGCCCTCTTTTGTGCGTCGACTATCGATTCGCGGTCCAAAATAACATAGATCCCCCTTATACATATGCCTGTTTTACGCCTTAAATATCTCAATAACTCTAACGTGTATCCTCTAGTGTTAGCATAGATTCCCCTTATACATATGCCTGTTTCACGTAATAAATATTTCGATAAAGCTAAGATCTGTATCCTCTAGTGTTAGCTGAATTGTTCTGTCAATCACTCATGCATAGGTTGTTTTTTCTCTGGTATTTTTTTTGGGGGGGCGGGGGATTGATTCCGAGTCAAGAGGTCCAACGCGTCAACAGGTCCAACGAGTCAAGAGGTCCAATATTGGACCTCTTGACTCGTTGGACCTCCTGACGCGTTGGACCTCTTGACTCGCCGTGGATCTCTTGACTCGTTGGACCTCTTGACGCGTTGGACCTCTTGACCCATATTGGATCTCTTGACTCGTGCCTCGATGTGTCAAGAGGTCCAACGCGTCAAAAGGTCCAATATTGGATAGCTTGACTCGTTGCATATTTTGGTGTGAAATATGTACAGGCAAGGGGTGTGAAATAAGTACAGGCAACAAACAGAAAAAAACAACTATGAGGGCACCTAAGCTTTCTCTTACGATGTGAGAATGCGCGAGCACTACCTTTTCCCGAGTTGTGTTGCCGCAACGGATAGCGCGCTAGTTGCGCGATCAAGAGGGCCTAGGTTCGAAACCAGGCAGGGGATGGTTTCGTGCTCACGTAACTAGAGAGGTCACGTGACCAGAGTTTTGGTTTGGTCACATGACCACAGACCTTTTTATTTTGGTTTGGTCACATGACCAGATAGGTCACGTGACCAGGGAGATCACGTGACCAAAAATATCACGTAACCAGAGTTTTTTTAAATTATTATTATGTTGGATTGTGTTGGACAAGTCACGGATTTTGACGACGGATTTTGCCGACGGCTTTTTCGTTGACTGAGCCAGGTAATGCTGACGCAATAAAAAAGCAGACAACAGAGATGCTAATAAAGGCGGAGAAGAAAAATGTCGGAAAAAGAGTAAAAAGTAAAGCTGTGAAGACTTCCACGGCAGGGGGATCTCACGAACACGGCTTTGATACATCGTTTCTGGCCGGTGATGTAACCAGTGTTCGTGTGTATGACCCGTGATTTGCTTGGTTTCTGAAGCGACAGATACGCGCGCGCTGGGCTCTGGAGATCGCATGCTGGGCACTTGATTTGTAAACACCGGAAATCATTGTTGTTATGAACTGTCAAGCTTATAGCAACATTCGTTTGTTGGGGACCTGTGTGCCTTCTCTCATCTACCCCTGACCACAAAGTCGTAAATCTGCATCTCCCGTGTTGCTCTCCCCCGCGAATATCGAACACGTAACCGGAAATCCGTATAACTCACCTGCACAAACCGTATCAGTGCATCTTTTACGGATTTTTTAAAATAAATCTGTTCGAATTAAAAATGAACACCCGGTATATATATATATATATACAGGGTGTTTCAGAGAACTCAGGCCAAATCGCTCCTGCGGAAAACTACACACAACAGCGTACAGAATATATATATATATATATATATATATATATATATATATATATATATATATATATATATATATATATATATATATATATATATATATATATATATATAACGGGCATGGTGGCGGGGGGTTGAGCATGGGGTATAACTGAGAGGGAGCTTTTCTCCTCTCAGTTATATATATATATATATATATATATAATATATATATATATATATATATATATATATATATATATATATATATATATATATATATATATATATATATATATATATATATATATATATATATATATATATATATATGTATCTATATGGCGTTTTGACATATTTCGCTGTCGTGGTATAGGTGGAATCATTAAACACAGAAATAATCCCCCGTAATCGCTCACTTATTCTTCGGGGTTATAGTCGCGTAGCCACCGGGATACCCCTGCGCTTGCTGATCTGCACGTTAGCGCAGATCCAGATTGTACACGAATGCTGTCTCAGCGTTCGGGTGAGCCTCTTGTTAAGCCAATCCGCCGAAGGAAGCTCGAAGCCAGGCTCGAATCCAATTGCTGAGTCGCCGCCATCCGCGAGTGTGACGACGTCACCCGGAGGTAGAGGCGACTGTTCGCGGGCTTTGATTATATGCTGAGTGGTGTTGGCCCCGTGTACTAGACCTTTCCACCGCTTATCATCCGGGTGAAAAATGCTGGGTCACTGAGTTGTGGACGCATGCGCAGCGTCTGATATAGCGCACAGCAGAGCAACAGCGCATGCTCAGAAGGCCTTCCCCAGCCCAGCAGACAAAGATGGCAGAGCGCATAAGGCAATTTCTGCAAAGGTCTATGGCTGCTAAATGTCGGTCAGTCTTGGTTCGGATCCTTTCACCGACACATTTCTATGTAGGCCTACTTGTAATTTCATTTTATTTCTTGTTCATCTTTACATTAATTGAATTCGCGCATTTAAATCACGTTCTAAAGCGCAAACGCTGTCAATGCCTTTGTGGTTCATTCAGAACAGGCACAAATGCAAAGACAAGCTTCCGCGAAACTAAACGACCAAACAAAAATAATCGCGCATTCTCGCACAAGCCTCGTCAGCTTCGATCGCTTAAGCCGGGGTCACACTGCTTATACATCATACAAAAAAGACAGACTGCGTACATCAGATTCGAACGCGAGTCACCGCGAGATCCATGCTTCGAATGCCGCCTGGCAATGAGTTGGAGAATAAAGCTTGGCACGCAGCATTCGAACCACAGATATTGCGGTGACTATACTCCGTTTCACCTATGTTGTACCGCAGCGAAGGCTAGAAGCGCGAGCTCATAGCGTTGGCAGCTGCCCTTGGTGCACGAGAGCTTGTGCCGCCGAGATGTGCCCTAGAACAAGGAGCTCGTGCTTGTAGCCTTTCCTGCGGTACAACACAAGGTGAAACAGAGTATAGTGTTTGCAGACTGTCTTTTCTATGATCTATGAGCAGTGTGACCACGATTTCACGCGGGATAGTGGTGCAACTGCTCGCGTATGTGTCTGCGTTCCGCTGTACTAAAAAAGTGCAGGTTTGATCGTGCTCCGCAAAGCGTTTCCGCTGAGAACATTCGTGCGACGCACGCAGCACTAACAGAAGGAGTCCTTACGCCATTCTATAACTATCTAGTGTCAGCGGGACGTCGGGTCTTGCTTCCCGTAAGTTAACAAAAGCACCTCGGTCCTTTCTCCCGAATCAATCAGGACCAGAAGCGGCTCGGTGCAACGTACTGAACACTGCGCTCGCACGGAGAGACAACGACGGCGCTGTTTTCCAAGCGTGCTCCTCGTTCTCAGCAGGCAGCTGTTTTGGATGTCGGGAAACGCCACACGCTCAGAAATCGAGAGCGTGAAGAGGGGGGCGAAGGAGGGTGAGTGGAAAAGAGAAAAGAGGAGGAAGGCAGGGGCGAGTGGAGCGAGCTCTGTGCCCGCCAAGCATTATCATGCAAATGAAGGAATTACAATTGGAGCGCCATGCAGAGCAGAGAACCTTCCGTGCCCCCCCCCCCCCCCCTGTATATGAATGCACCTTTCGTTTAGTGTATTTCTTTTTGTTTAACCTATTACGCGTGCTAGGGAAGGAGGGGGTGAGAAAATATAGTTTTATGGGAGATTTTTTTTTCCGTTGAATGAAGCGTGTGTTTACGTAGATGACGAGGTTTTTCCCTGCGTTCAGCTCTCTTCCGTTGAATGTGATCATGTGTTTGGAATGTCAAATGCCTAGTAATCAACAAGGCGTCATTCGTGTAGTTTGTACCTCGTACAAATTGTTTTATTTTCGTTTTACTTGATTTCGATGTCGTGTTTTGTATAATTTGGCCCAGCTTCCCTCTTACTGCGAGCTTTTTTGTTTGCATTTTATGTGGAGTTTTTTTTTTGTCATTTTTAGGGGCGCTTCTGTTATCAACCATCTTCTACGCTGTTTTATTTACACTATTTCTGCTTGTCTTCCCAACATAAAGTGAAATAAAACAAATTAAATTTCC
>JAZHYW010025825.1:0-19199 GCA_037355805.1 Ixodes ricinus | reverse complement strand
ATTCAGTTAGTAATCAAATATATTTTATAATGATCAATAAATTTTACTTTATAAGTTCACATAACCGCTTGAGACCGACGCGGAAGGACGATACCGAAACCACGTGAGCTGTGGAGTCTGCGTAAAAGTGTTTGTCTGTTTGCTGATTGACAGTGAAACATCGTGGGTTGCAGAGATGCGCTCAAAAGGACTCTGTGCTCACATGATAGATTGGAAGTCAAATGACGAAATGTTAAAAAAGAGAAAGATAATTCAGTGTTATTTTTCTAAATAATCCCTAACAGAACGTCTGACGATAAAGAGATGCGTAAAGATGCACGCTAATGAAATTCATAGTTTTACATGAATAGCGCGAAGAGCAGACGAAGATTCCTAAATCTTAGTATAAATCACATTTCATCAGCTTGCACGAGCTCAAACTTCGTTAAATACTGCCTCAGGGGCTAATGTTATATTCGGTTTTACCTGGCACTTGTTTTGAGCCCTCACTTAGCAACACTATGCTTGAATAGTCATGCGCTCTAACTATTTCTCTAGGCTGCCATATATCATCGCGAGACTGCTATAAATACTGCACAACTTTACAATTAGACATCTATTGCTAGATGTTGCGAACATCACATTTCACCAGAGAGCTAAACTGTTTAACATGGTATGCACATTGACGTCATCACACTGTAGGCTGGTGATCATTGTAATTTCTTCTTGTTGAGAAAACCGAATTAGATGGTGCACAATGCACGCTGCATGAGGTTCAAGCTCAATGAAAGCCAAGTATTTGAAAGCGCACGTATTATTATTCTTAGTGCATCGTCGCGAGGAACGGCACGCAACGTCGAGCATGACAAAACGTGCTTTTGGCAAGAGAGTTTTTGCAAACTGCGTAGTTTCCGGGTTAAAGCTTTTGGTCTGCGCCAAAAATGCGGAGAGGAACCTTTACAACACAGTATGTTTTTAAAACTACCCCCTCCCTCTACACACACACGCACCATCTTTTTACAGCGGAGCTGTTAGAGGGCAGCTCCGCCGTCAATTTGGCGTTTATCGAAACATATTTTCGGAAAGGGTACTAAAAATGTAGCCTATAGTAGCGGTTAAATCATTAAAAATTGTTTACATAATTTATAATCGTTAAAATACGCTGAAACCGGTACCGAGAAACTAACTTGCCACTCGAACTGGTCCGCCATTTTGACGTGACGTCACATATGGTATAAACACTCGCTGACGTGTGCAGTTTGAGCCAGGCCAGCCTGGCAGCAGGTCACTGTTTTGTGTTCGTGCCGCTGGATAAAATGGACTGATCAGGCCCGCCTGAATCAGGCAACGGCGAGGATATGCCACTAGATTTTGAGGACGATGACGAAACCCGTTCCAATACGATCCGTCAGGCATCGTTCCCGAAGGAACCGCCAGCGTAGCGGCTGAATTCGTGATCCGCCGCCATGTGTAGGGCCCAGATGCCGCTTCCGGGCTGGAATGGTAAGGCGCTTTGTTGCTAGCATGCCAAGAAAAACTGATCGATCGTTATGCCTCTTAATTGGAGCACTTTTGAGCTATATCTTGGGGTCTTACAACAGGACGGCTTTAGTAGACCGTGTTTTCATGCCACGCTTCCGTAGCGCGAGACCCTACGGCACGACACCAAATTCCTCCAGTCGCCATAACGCGCTTTACATAACTGTATAAACCGATAACATAACCAAAGGCAGACAGTCGCTAGCACCAACAAGCTACAAAGCAAGCACCCTGACCAACATGTGACGCTCACGGCAACGTCAGCGCCATCATGGCAGCCTCCGTGTGCCGCTTCTTGCTCCAGTGTTGCCAGTAGGGCGGGAGCAAGTGATTTGGGTGTGTAATGTAAATTTCAGATTCATTTTCTTGTAGGAAAACTAATATTTTCCTGACATATTTTGTACACATGCTCAGGAAGGGCATCCAAATACATGGTGAAAATTTTATATGAAATCGGTGACCATCAAAATTACGGCGGGAGATGCCCTTTATAGGCTAGTTTCCCAAGTATCCTGTCCGCCAGCGAAACAAATGGTGACACTAAACTTTGGAGAGCTACCGTCATCTATAAGCACGATGGCAAACAGACAACCGGCTGGCCGGTTGTCTGGTTGCCGCTGTCGCGCATAGATGGCGGCAACCTCTCAGCCTTTCCACTCTGGCTTGCCGACTCTGGCGGCCGGCCGTTGCTGCTCCATCCACTAGTACAGCTTCGCTGATCTTCCTATTCACCAGAGTGGAAACCCTATTGAAAAACCAGCTCAAGCTGGTCCCAGCTTCGAGCTGGGTTATTGCCCCAGCATGCTCAGCTTGGCATGGTAATCATGCTGGTTGATCTGGTCATACTGGTCATGGTGGTTGATCTGGTTATACTGGTCATGCTGGCTGATCTGGTCCCAGCTTCAGCTGTTATTGCCCCAGCATGCCCAGTTTCGCATGCTGGTCATGCTGGTTAAACTGGTCATGCTGTTGGACTTCCCAACCAGTTTAACCTGTTTAGATCAATACACAAGATAAGCAAGCCAAGCTCTTCTAGAAAAGCCACTCGGCATCCAATTTATTATTTTCGTACTTGCGGCCACCTCAGATGAGCTCAGACTGCCTACATATCCTCGGCGCTGACACAGTACTAACTGACGGCGACAGACAGTGGTTCTGGTGCAAAGCCAACAATGTTAATACAACCAGATTGCTTATCTTTCAACATGAAAATACTAGACACACGCCAAAAACAGGCATAGCTAAAGAAAATACTACCGGATGAGAGAAGCGAACCTGGGTCCGCCAGTGATGGGGGCGGCGGCAACTTGCGTGGACGGCAGGGGCGAGGGAAATCCGTGTGGCTTGGATGACATGGAGCGATACTCCTCGGCACCACCGTCATTCACGAGCACACACACGTTCGAATGCACATGAAGCACGCCTCAGTCGGGACGTCCGACACCTTCCCGCACTGAACGCGCTGCCGCTCGCTGTCCCCTCAAAACCCCTTCACTTGCACCATCGTTCAAGTAGTCTCCAAACAACGCCACACAGCCGTCCCCTTCGAAAATCTGCCCAAGATAGCCAACGCGTCTCAAATTCTCCGTTCCACAATTCTCTCTCTTTCTCGCACACAAAGGTAGCGTGTGTGCGCGCCTGACGCGCCGGTCATGTACCAAAAACGAGAGGACAAAGAACATGACGTGGCCTCGCCTAGCGCCGACCTTGCTGCCGCGCTCCAAGCAATGCCGGTTTGGCTATATCTAGCCGACCTTGGCGTGCGCACTGCCAGCAAGACCAGCTGGACCACCACGATTATTAGTTCGACCAGATTCACCAGCTTGCCTCCCAGCATGACCAGCTTGCTCCCAGCTTGACCACATTGGATTCATGGAAAACCCGTTGACCAGTTAGGACCAGACTGTCCCCATGGCTACCAGATTGAGTCTCAAAACCAGATTCTAGTTAGACCATGTTGTTTTCACTTAAACCAGACTGACCAGCTTAAATTCTAGCTTGCCCAGCTTAAACCACCTTGATTGCCAGTAAAACCAGTTTGACTACCACATGACCACATTGACCAGCTTAGTTACCAGCTTCGGCCAGTTTGATTTTCATGCTGGCTTTTTCAATAGGAAGGCTGGAAAGTATTCCTTAGGAATGGCCTCCTCCGTTTGTGTGTGCTAATTCGACAATTTTATTTGTTACTTGTTAACAGCAACCCTTCATTGCTTTTATTTTGCACCCCGTGAAGTTTAAAGGGGTCCTAAAACGATATCGGGTTGGAATGTTCATGACTTTTCCGAGGGGTACTGGTCCTAGTCTGGCCCAAGTATAATCGCACAGGCCGCCACCGATTCAGACGCTTCTTTGCCGCGGTGAAATTGCGAGGATAAAATGAGTCTATTTCTTTTAGTCTTGCCTTCGCAAAGATTGATGTCGTAATCGTGGGATCAAAACCAACCGCCTAACGACAGTCGAGCGCGGCTCATGGATTGGACAGGAGAACTGCGTGATCGAGCACTGTACATCGGCTCGTAACAATCAATGCCTCTGCGTGCGAACACTTGGGTAGTGGCTCGTGTCCAACCACTGCGGTGATGAGAATAGCCGAATTCTTTTAACGTTAATTAGCGGCATAAGATAGGCACCAGGCCACGTGGCCGCTTCTGGCTCCGAGTTGAGGGGATGAACGATGCTCATATTTTTATAATTTTTGGCGCTGCCATTGCTTAGAAAAAAAGCAAAGCCAAGTTCAATCAGTTATTAACGTTAGGGAGTGATCCTGAGTAGTATTTAGTGATGTATAGAAATCTTTTTATAGCTCCTTTAAGCAAAATACAGAGGGGGTCGAAACTTGGGCAGTAACTTGAGAACGACGCTCGTGTGAGACTTACAGCAACTGCCAACGTTCTGCTCTCCCTCTGAGGTCACTAAAATATATTTTTTAAGGTATTCTTCCCGTACACACATGTAGCTCTATGTATAATGTCATATTAATAAGTCGCATTTAGTCATTTCAATACTTCTATTCTCGGGGACATCTTTCGGATGCAGTTCAGCAACAACGAAAAAATGTTTGGGTGCCTCAATGATGTAAAATTGGTCTTGAAACATTTTTTTTATACTTTCAATAAATACTGTTAAGAAGTAACCCCTGACGTTGATAGCTTGCGAAAACATCCATTAGTTTCCCCCTCCGCGCAATCGCAGATGCAGAAAAAATAAAGGAAAGAGACAGCTGTCGATGCTCTCCTCAACTCGCCATTTGAACAAGCGGCCACGTGATCTGACGCTAATTATATACCGTCAGTGTTCATCATAGTCATGCCCTAGGCGGCTAGGGTTTGGAAAGCAAAGGCTTGTGCTGAGCTTTAGATATTGTTAGAGTTGGGCTATTATCACATTTAATTGACATGAGCCGTTACCCGAATGTTTGGCGGTGCTGATTGTCATGAACCCGAGCACTCGACTAAAGGTTATGAAAATCGCTTACGTCACGGTGTCACGCGACTTTCGGTACAAAATCGTGATGTCATGTTACGTCACGCTGTCAACAAGGTTAATACATCTAGTGACTTTTTCAAATGAAATCGAGTTGACGCGGTGAGTCACGTGACATTACTTGACAACATGTATTAACATCATGACGTCACGTGACAACGTGACACATGGTTAATCATAGTGACAATAGAAAAGCGCCACGAAAACCCACAATTTACCATAAATTGCAATTCTGTCTATGACGATTTGATCAATAGATAGAAATACAGCCGCCAATTTTTTATTCCTATATGTTCATTTTGTGATACTAGCAAAAAAATAAAAAATAAATTACCTTGAACCGTTTTGAACCGGTTACCGTTATATAATTTTTCGGTTCGGTTCCGGTTCAGTTCCAAGATGGCGGCGAAGATTTCGGTTCGGTTCAGTTCCGGTTCGGCTAAAAATAACGGTTCTGTTCCGGTTTTCGGTTCGGTTCGGTTCCGGTTCGACACCCTGGTTCCAAGCCCCATAGAGAATGCATGCAGTTTTTCACCATTTTAAAAATATTCTCACGTGATTACCACTCGGGATCTTTCTGTATTTTTTCTCTCTGGAGACATTGACACTTTATCAATGGTTTAAGTGTCACAAATTTCTATCCATAGTTTTTATATAAAAAAAAATCGGGAAGTTGCTCGAAATCAGCTATTTTGACACTTCGCGTTCGAAGACACTTTACACGGTCCACTGAATAACAAGTACGTCAAATTTGTTTTATTAATCCCTTTGAATTTTAAAGCGGAATCGATTGATATAAAAAAGATTTGATGTAAGTTTATCTCTTTCTTAACAGCAGCGGAAATAAAAAAAAGCTAAATGTCTGCTTTTTATCTTGGTGTTTTTCATTCCGCGAGATGGCGCTCGCTTCGTTCTGTTATCTGCAGGCTGTCTCAAACAGCGGCGAGGCTCTTTAAATCGACCGCGAAAATCGTGTAATGGCCTTGCCCACAGGTGAGTGCATTTTTCTACAAATTCGCAAAGAGCGAACTTACCTGAGAAAAAAAGTGAAGAAAGAAAAAGTTTAACTCCTATGGAAACGCAGCGAAGTCGCCGGTCTTCAAACAATAGGGCGCGCTCGTTTGGCACGCGAGACAAGAGATGGCGCAGGCGGTCGCGACGCCAAGTGCCTTCAACGAACGAGCATACGGCGCCGAGAGCCGGCGTCATTAGCAGACAATCTTTTTCGACTCAAAAGCGCGCGCGTTCCGCAGGCGACAACGTTACTGGATTACCTCAGTTGTGGAACTTCCGCGGAAGGGGGTACCCCTCACTCACTTCACTCCGCCTCCTGTCGTTCGAAGCGCCATCTAGATTTTTCGCTTTCCATGAGAGCAGCCATAGACCGTCAGGGGCTTTAGCCACTAAAGCAGGGGCCTTACCATAGAGATCAACTGAGTGTGGAGCGCCACCTAGACACTGCACTTCGAAACGTACCTATCCCATAGAATACACTGCAGTTAACGAAGCAGCCGTCCGGCGCGTCGAACGACTGGAGGCGAGTCGTGGCGAGTGACAGGGCAGTACTGCTCGTGCATGCAGCGTCTATGAGCAGCTTCGTAACTGAGCTAATCTATTAACACTGCCAAACGGTGACAGTCGCAGAACCAAAAACAGGCGCGGTAACAAGGAGCTGCAATGCAGATGACACTGAAGTACCCCGAAAGAAAGTCAAAATAACTCGACAAAACATTTTTTTAATCGATTATGTGACCATGCAATGTGTTTTTAGTAGGGACAATAAAATCATGCATTGGCAACCGACACTGAAAGAGCTCGCGTCGCTTATTTTTTAATCGAAAATATCGTCTGCTATTTGACACCGGCTCTCGACGCCGTCTGCTCTGTTCGGTGGCAGCTGGCGTCGTGACTGCTTGCACCGTCTCTTGTCTCCTTTTAAACGGTGCCCTAGTTGAAGACCGGTGGCTTCAGCACGTTTCCACAGGAGTTAAGCCTCTTTTTTTTACTTTTTCCTCGGGTAACTTTCCTCTTTGCAAATTTTATTTAAAAGGTGCACCACCTGTGGGCAACGCTGCACAAAATCGTAGCGCGATAGGTTAAGAAACCGATTCTCGCGGTCGATTTAAAGAGGCTGGCCGCTATTTGAGACATCCTGTATATTCATTTTCCCTGGCTATGAACCTCCCCAGGTGAAAATTTCTAACTGGGATCCAACTGGTCCCAGTTCGGTCAATTCCCAGTTGCAACTGGTCAAAGTCTGGCCCCAGTTAGAACCCAGTTAGTTAGACTGGGACCAGTTGGGTCCCAGTTAGGCTGGGACCAGTTGGATGCCAGTTGCAGTTGGTCGCACTAGGCGCTAACTCATGCTTCTGGGTCTAGGACCCGAGTAATAGTATCCCTAGATCTTACTTTCCGCGGAAACGTTCGTGAGGAATGTTCCACGACTTCGCGGTCCGTGAATGAGTTGTGCTTGTTTGTACACTTTTTCTTTTTGGGGGGGGGGGGGGGACAAATTTTGTTTTTAGAGCGCAGCTCTTAGGCGCCCGTTTACGGCTTGAGCGGCGTCGGCGTAACCGCAAGGTCACGTAACCCCCCCCCCCCCGAGGTCACGTGAACCCCGTGAGAGGAGGAAGAGGGTATACCCTCCCCTCCTCCTCCTCAAGAGCTGCGCTCCCATTCGGCGTTACAGGGAGTTGTAAACGGCTTTCTTTTTTTTTTATGGACACAAAGTTTTATTTTGTTTCTTCATCGTTGTCTTTCACTTAAACGTCCTTCGGCCTTGGGGTCGGGGAAATGGGTGATGAAACGTGCACAAAGTAGCTCTTATTTTATTCCTTTCTATTTTTCACGTACGTCCTACTGACTAGCTCCGTATGGTTCGTGGTCACCGCAATCTGACACGGGGAAAACCGGGTCGCGAGCTCCATATTCAGAGTATTTCTAGGGGAGAGTGTTAACTCTCTGTTCTTCTGGAAATTCATATTTCCCAAGAGGTGGCGTGTGTAATAATTATGGTATGTTTTCTCCGGTGTTTATTTTTGAGAAAAAAGCGGTGGATGTTTTTCGGCATCTATATTTTAAAGGGGTAGGGAAACGAAATTCCAGCGCTCAATTTTTAGCTTAAATGTGTTGCATGTTGCAGCATAACCTCAAAAACACCAGTGTTGCGTTGAAAGGCACAAGCAAACTAATTTTAAGGCTAGTTACACGATATTTCAATGTGCACCTGGTGGATGCATGCGGAGCCTATTTGGGAGGTAATCTAGCAACGTTGGAGAACTTGCTACGTAGTCATGACGTAGCAGATTCCATCGGAGCAGTGCAGCTCTTTGGAATTTCGACATTTTCCTTCTTAGCTTTCCTCCTCAACACACAAATCGCGCATTGGACTAAACAGTCAATGAAGACGGAAAGGAGGGACCGCCTCTCTTCTCGGAACCTCGTTTGTGCACCCGGATACAGCCATTCTCCCCTACAAGATGAGCCAGTCGCTCAAGAACTCGGACAAAAGTTGCTTTCCCCAACCCGTTCAGCCCTGAGCTGACAGTGTTGTGGAAGCTACGTGCTCTTTAGGCCAGACACACGCTCGTCACCCCACGTGTACTTCGAACGGCTCGGTTGTAACGCATTGACGCTATTGACACCACCGCAACGCTGACAACGCCACCAACGGCAAAGTTCATAATCACGCCAGCCTTGCTACTTCACGATGCGTGAGGAAATCTTTTCTTTCTGCTTTTGTTTGCGTCGGACATCCCATGACGCATCACGCTCTCCGTTCGCTTCTCTTCGAGGCGCTCGAGTGCACCGTTCGGACGAAAATATAGCCAGTCGTTCAAAATACAAACGTGCGATTATCATTTACGGTTTTTATCCGTCATGCCTGAGTCATTTCCGAACGAAATTTGAATATTTCAATTTTTGTTTCCGTACCCCTTTAAAGGGCCCTGCAATCATATTTAAGCGTCTACCTCTTTTGCGGTTTCCACGTCTCTTGGGGTTCGGGCAAGCCAGCGGGCACGGAGAGAGTCACTAAATATCAGCGCGTCATATTTTAACCGGACGACGCGGAAACCTCCTCCACCGACGAGGGCGACCCGCGGTACCGAAAGCTCAGCGCGCAAAATGTGACGTTTTTGGTCCTGGGCTCACTACTGGTCAGAGCCGCTAAAAGCTTTTTTTTAGTCGAGATACAAAATATAAGTGTCGCGAACCGTTTCAATTATGTATGAAAGTGGTTTTGTTCAGTATTAGATCAGAAAAGAAACAAATGCAGTTTATAAAGTACGGAAACAAGAAATGACCCGTCGACATACCTGCCACCAAGCGGCGGAAAAAGCGGCGCATATTAGAAAGGGCTAGTGCGGATGAGGCGCCGACGAACAGCGAGCGTAGAAAGGTCCCGGAGCGTAAAAGGCCATTTGGCGGTATGGCAGCGCGAAGTGGCTCCCGTTCTGTACTGATCTTTACCCCGTGTTTGCTGTCGTTTGTGGTGTGGCCAATGAAGTGTTATGCCGAAATAGTCTTTAATTGCGCAGCAAATGCAATGCGAGCCGCCCTGACCGCCCGCTTTATACAGCCTATCCAACACACGCTTTAGTGGCGCCCTCTCGAGCCGTCGACCCGGAGTGCGGCAGCCGTGAGCGCTCGAATGTTCACTACCCTTCCTCTAGTTCACGGCCACGCAAGCCAGGACCTACGACGTCATGAAGGAGGTTATTTTTTGCTCGTTTTTGTAATTCTAATTTGCCTATAACTTTTAAAATAAAGCGAATTTTGCGAAAAGAAAGTTTCATTAAGTTACTACGTTCAGTGCGCTTAGGTTCGGTGCAAATTAAATACCAGTCAAAAAGTTGTTGCAGGGCCGCTTTAAAAAGATACTACAACAGAAATTTCGGCGCTTATTTTATGGTCTATATGTGTTCAAAGGAACAGTATCACATCGGACACACCAATATTTTGTTAAAAAAGACACGAAAAGGAATTTTAAAACGAATTAAACGATTAGTAAAGAGCACCTTGTGGATGTCGCTAACGCCTCGTTTGTAATGCCCGTCTAGGAACCTTGAGAGGCTAGTGACGGTTATTGTCTCGCCTCCGGCCAAGACGAGAGAAGAGGGAAGGAGGAACTCCCCTCTTCACGAGAATCTCTTTGTGTGACCCAGAAGTCGCCATTGTCCCTCTACAAGTTTATAGAAGATTAACCCGTCACTCAAAATTTGTACAAAAGCAGCCGCTTCTGTGGCTGGAACGACTAGGCCATCCTCTCGACGTCAGCCTCCGCGGTAGCTTTGCTCGTCCCGAGACGAACTACGTCACGATTGCGTCGGATGTCACGTGGTCTAAGCTGGGCCTTCTCCGAGCGCTTGCCAGAGTAGGCCGTTTATAACAAAAAATACAGCCACCAGGCTCAAAATACAAACGTGCGATTGTCATTTACGGATATTGTGGATCATATTCAACCTATTTCTGAACACGACGGATATATTTCAAATTTCGTTGAGGTGTCCCTTTAAAGGGGCACTGACACCCCAAAGGTAATATTTTTTATTGTCTACAAACGATGCAAATTGTAATCATAGACACGTAAAAAAAAAAAACGGATCGCTGAAAAATATTTTTTTTGCGTAGCGTGCCTTTTTATTTTTGGCGTTTTTCTCTACCGTGTTTCACCTCCTCGCTTCTTTGAATCGAGTCGACGTCAAAAATCATGAAATTTGAGAAGCTTTGTAGGCGTAGCATTTCTGATAACATTTAATAACGGCAATGGTAAAACATGTTTTTTGACGTAATTGCGAACGAACCGCAACGCCCTCTTTGAAACACCAAAAATCAGAGTCGAGTGTGATGTTGCTTTCTGGATTTGTATCCTCCTTCGGAAAACTTTGGCAGCGTCGAGGCAGGGAATGATCGGTAAGTCGGAAGAAGAAACCGTTTTTTTTTCGGTCCGCCGGCGCTTTGGGCCGCGGTATGGCAACAGTGCTTTGCTTTGTAGCGTAAAAATTTGCAAAAATTTTTGGAAAAAAAATCCGCAAATTTGACGTCACTGCATTGGCGCAGATCGCGCGGGAACCTTTTTTTTTTTGGCGAAGTTTTTTCGTTTAGGGGGCAGAGATAAAGGCGTGAAGCCTTACAGAGTCTCTGCCCTCAAGAGTTCAACAGTAAACAGTGCAATGAATATAATCAGCAATAGGTATACTCAGTAAAGTATTAAAAAGGCACAATGAAACAGCTACTTTAACATTTAACATTCTGATTTGTAAAATAAAATAAAATGGCACAATCAAACAACCAGAAAAAAACACATAAGTTACACAAGCATGATTCAAAGCGTATAACAAATGTAACGTCGTATGACACAGAAGCATCATATTACTAACGTAAACAATAAAAAAAAGTTTTACACGGAAAAAAAAGTGAGAAGAAAGTCAGCAGACTCACAACATAAAACCAGGGCTGATGGCCATCCATGAAATTCGGCATTTGAAATTGTTTTTACTTCACAAATGCTGAATTCCCAAGTTTCGAATTCTGAAGGTAACGTCCCGGCATCGTTTTCAGTCGCTTCGGATAATAATAATAAAAAAAAGATATGATTTTGATGTATCAGTGCCAGTAATGTTTCTTCGTCGATCGTGGAGTGCTGCGCTGGCTGGAGGTGGCTTCTTCTCGGTGGCTTCGGTGACGCTCACGACTCGGTGGTTGAGTAAATAAATATATGTTTACAAAAGACGAACAACTTTTTACAACAAGAAACAAGATACGTCACGCTGCTGATGCCGCTCGCGGCAACCCAACGCCAACGATAGCGCCTCGGCGCCAAGCCCTTGCCGCGCACGGCAAGGTCTCTGTCTCGCGAGACAGAATACGCTGGAGCCCTCGGGACCGCGGTAGAATAACGTCTTGCTCCGCGCACGGGCTCGTTCAGACTCAACTTCTCCAAAAGGCACGCCGACATTCCGAAGGAGGCCGGACCCCTCTCTCCCTCGGTAGTCGTCGACATGACCCTGACAAGCTCATTTCCCCAAAACCCCGGCGGCAAGAACGACCACCCCGGGAACGAAGACTGTGTTTATTTCCCACGCAGGAAATCTGCTTCCACTTTCGGGAGCTGGCCGCCGCTTGCCGCCAAAGGGGAAAACGTGAGGCATCGGGCGGCTCCGAAGGACGCTTCGGGTGACCGCGCCGCTGATTCCCCGAGCTATTTCGGCTAAGCTCCTTCGGCCATCCCTACACGTCCCCCGAAAACTGCGCTAGGACTTCTGCATTAGCCAGCAGTTACAAAAACCAGGATGGCCGAAACCCCAACAAGAACACAAAAACCCGCCTAAACTCAAGCGAAAAATCAAAACAATAAAACACATGGCTGGACATAACCAAGCCAGACACCTCTAGCACTAATTGCCATATAAAATGAAAAAAAAAGGACAACACTTCTTACTATAGTCCGTTTCTCAGCAGGCCTCTCGAGGACCTGGATCGCTCGCACCAGCGACACCTTTAGTGCCGCAAGAGCTTCCGCAAACAAAAGACCCCAAAAAAAAACATCAACAAATCACGGCAAATCAACAGTCAAGGAATAACTGAAAACGCTTGGTGAACACTAAACCACGCACATTGCACAAAATAACCGCGGCAGTGATCGCCTTCCGACCCGCTTACGGCTGACAGCGCTCCCGTATAGAGAGCGAAAAATAAAACGCAGCCACGCTCCTCTGGTACGACCTGCTAAATGAAAATTAAAAACAGGAACAACACTTCTTTCTGCTTGTGGAGACAGAAACCTTGATAATGTCCTGCTCGCACCAACGACATCAAGGGCACCGCAAGAGTTGCCGTAAACAAAAACACAACAAAACCAACAAAGCGTGTCGAACGCTACACAATAAGTTCGAGTTCAATGGCACCTCGCAAGGGCCACGGCAGTGATCGCCTCTCCCACATGCACACCCGCTGACACCACGTGCATAAGCGCGACAATGCGCTCCCCTGCCACCATACAATCGCCCCATGCACTTGGACAGCTGTGTCGGGTGTCGCGAGGACCGTGACGCTCGCCGGAGCTTCCTGCAGTCCCTCGAAGTCGTGCCCGGCTCGGTCTCCTCACGGAAGCCGGTTTGGCGCTCGCGTCTCGGTCAACTTGGTTAAAGCGGTTAAAGGAAGAACCAGCTTTGCGCCCCTGGCGCGCCATCTCCTTCCCAGCTCCGAGGTAGTCGCCCCGCGGCGATTCGTGCGCCTGCACCGGCACTTCCCCGCGCCGCCCTGTTGGCACCCACCGCGTCACACTCTCCTCGGAAAGCCCGTCGTGGTGATACCGAAGTCTCATCTGAACAACTGCAGCGGCATCTAACAGTCTCCCCAGTGCCGGGCCCGACACCTCGTCCTCCGGGAGCTCCTCCCATCCAGCTGCCCGGATGCAGGAAGACCCTCGTTCGCAAGCGGCCCGATTGGCCTCAGACCCGCGGCAGTCTCCGGTCCATCGTACGGCACGATCGGCCTCAGACCACTCAGACCCCACGGCAGTGTCCAGTTCCTGGACAGCGCGGTCGGCCTCGGACCCCGCGGCCGTCTCGGTCCCAATCAGGCGCGATCGGCCTCAAACCCTTCGACAGTGACCGGTTCCTCGAGAACGCGATCGGCGTTCGACCCCACGGCAGTCTCCTCTTTCTTTGCGGCAGGATCAGCCTCGGACCGCACGGTAGTTTGCGGTCCCAGTACGGCGCGATCGGCCTCGAACCCTACGACAGTGTCCGGTTCCTGGAGAGCGCGATCGGCGTTGGACCCCCCGGCAGTCTCCTCTTTCTGCAAGGCATGACCGGCCTCAGACCCCCGGCAGCCTTCGGTTTCTGCATGGCGCGATCGGCCTCAGACCACACGGTAGTGTCCGGTTCCTGGACGGCGCGATTGGCCTGGAGCCCACGAAAGTCCCCGGTTTCTGTACGGCGCGATCGGCCTCAGACCCCACGGCAGTATCCGGTTCCTGGACGGCGCGATCGGCGTCAGACCCCACGGTAGTCTCTGGTCTCTGAACTGCACGATCGGCCTCGGACCTCCCGGCAGTGTCCGCTTCCTGTACGGCACGATCGGCCTCGAACCCCACGGCCGCCTCTGGGTCGCTTCGCGCGTCCGGCTTTGTCTCTCTCACAAAGCGAGCCTCGGGCGCCGTGTCTTCCGCTGCCCGAAGCTGCGTCTCTTCACGGCGCTCCGCTAGGAGCCGAGCTCTTGCTCTCCGCTCCTCCGCCCGGAGTTCTGCGACTCGTACCTGCCGCTCTAGCTCCTTCGTTTTTCCCTCGCAAGGGCTATCCGAACGCTCATCGGAACCACCTTTCGATCCGACCCCACGTCGCCTCCGCCACTAGGCTCCCCCTCCCGCGCACGTTACACTTCGACATGCAGCTAAGCGCGCGAGTGTCAGCCGGCGACGAAAGGAAGCGACCACGTACCTGGCGGTGCTGTGCAGCCCACGAAAGTTGTTGACGCCGCCGAACTCGCGAGTCCACGTCGTCGATCACCGCACGCAGTCCTTTCCGTGAGACTCGGGCATGTCGCCGCTGCAGGCGTCGGGTGTCGCCAAACCCGCAGGTCACTGGCGTCGATTGCAGCCGGCGACGTTCGCTTGCCTGAATCTGCTGTCGTCCGTCGTCTCAGATGGTCCTGAAATCTTGCCGCCGAACACCGCCACACTCTGCGCCGTGCACCGGCCTCGTCGTCTCCCTGGCACACGACGCTGTCGAAGTGGCCGACGACGTCCACGATCCCCGTCGACTGCGCCAGTAATGCTTCTTGTCGATCGTGGAATGCTGCGCTGGTTGGAGGTAGCTTCTTTCCGCTGGCCTCGGTGACGCTCACGACTCGCGTGGTTATAAATAGGATACGTTTACAAAAGACGAACAACTTTTTACAACACAAGAACAAGATACGCCACGCTGCTGATGCCGCTCGCGGCAACCCAACGCCAACGATAGCGCCTCGGCGCTAGCCCCTGCCGCGCACGGCAAGGTCTCTGTCTCATGAGCGACAGAACACAGCGGAGAACCTCGGGACCGCGGCAGAATAACGTCCCGCACCGCATGCACGGGCTCAGTTCAGACTCAGCTTCTCCAGAGCGGCGCGCCGACATCCTCCGAGCGGGAGACGGACCTCTCTCTCTCCACGGAGTTACGATACAGACCTGCACAAACAGGGACTCAGACGTAACCGCCGGCAGAAACCGAAAACCGTCTAGGGCGATTAAATTTTTTCAGTAACCGCAACGCGAACGAAACCGTTATTTAAAATCTATGTAAAACTGCAACTAGCAACAACCATAACCGAAAATGATTCACCGGTAATACTGGTTTAACTGACATGAATCGAAGTATAAAAAGATTAGTTTTTCTCGAGTGCGATCTGCAGTGAGAGATCTTGAAATGCTGTGGCCATTTGGCCGAGGTACTACTCGGCGAGTGGTGCATCTGGTATATATGTTCCTGTTCAACCTTAACTTCGGGTTAAGAATACTTGGATGGACTCCAGTGGTCAGTGCTTATAATAAAAACACGTCTCTGTTTCTCAATCTGTCACACTCCTACATTGCTACATGTATGCAGTGCGTGTATGCCTTCAGGGTATTGTAGCATAAATTAAGTTAGAACTCTCAAGATTGTCCATCGAACTCGGCTCTATCAAAACGCACCGATGTTCCTGACATAACGTAGCCAGTTTAAAGGAATACACGGGGTGACTTGAACCATCCGCTGCGGAGTTTGCGGAAAGAGAAAAACCAGGCATCTCATGTTAGTCTGAAACGCGTCGCGAGCGACGATATTGACCACAACACAAGAATACAAAAATAAACGCCAGGAGGTCTCGAGCATTGTGCGCTTTATATTATTATTAATGTATGTATATATATATATATATATATATATATATATATATAACCGGGGCGACGGAACGAGGAAATCAGAGCGTGAGTTTCGAGTTTTTACGAGCCGTGAGCAGTTACATTAGAGCTGATGTGCCCCAGGACCGTGTCCGCGCACAATAGTACAAACCTTACCTGGACAGCTACCGCCAACTATAAGCGACGGCGTGCGGCACACTAGTAATTGTGGTTCCGCCGTCGCTTGTAGATTGGCGTGCAGCCTTTCCAGCTGCAATAGAAGAATGGATGGTGGGCGCCGGTGGTGGAACTCCTCGTAGGAAACAGCGCGAAAAAACAGACAGCGACGAAGAAGAAGCCACGAGTGTGTCAGATACAGCTCCGCTGGTCTTCCCTCGTCACAAGAAGGTAAGAAAGGTTTCTGAACGTGTGTTTCTTTTCCTTTCTCCCTGATTGCAGTTTTCTTCCTGAACCGAGTGAAAGTCACCACGGCAGGAGCTCCGGAAGTAGATTTTTGGGTAGGGGGGGGGGGCCGGGGGGGGGCTGACGTCAAACCTTTTTATTTTTTTATATTTTATCTCGGGACACAAAGGGACTGCATGCCGATTTCGCATTGTTTTTTACTTTTACTTATTTTTAATAAAAAAAATAAAATATTTCTTTACGAAGTTCCTGACTAGTAGCATGTACTATCAGGGGGAAAGAAAATGAAATGCGAACAGAGGGAGCGCGGCTTGCCGTACAGGGCTGCGCCACGCAGAGGTGAGTCTGTGGACGAGGTGCAGTGGCCTGCTCCGATGTGACTCACGCCTTCTGCTCGGCGCTCCCTGCGCTTCGACAGTGCGTCTCTCAGTGCAGCTGTGCTGTCATCGCTATCTATTGCTGGCTCGGCGCGTGCGGAGAAGTAAGGATGCTTTACGCGTTTTCCAGAGCAGACAGAGATAGCGTGACGAGCTACCAGCGCACCGAGATAAGCAAAACTGCCGAAGTTTGCGAGTGCCGAGCGAAGGGGCGTGGCGACGACTATGGAGGAGGCAGCACCGCCGCCTCGAGGCTCACTTCCAGTCGTGCAACCGTACGGCATAAGCACGCTCCTATCGTTCGCATTTCATTTTTCCCCGATAGTACAATCACTTTTCCTTCCTGCTTTACTGCCAACCCGCAGTGGGAGTTTTATAGGCGTCATGCACGTAAAGACGCCTTGCGCGAATACATCATGCAGACCCTAGAAGCGCACGCATTAGGACGCAATATTACTATTGCGCATACGCACGCACCCTCCGACCCTGCAACTTTTATACGTGTGATCACTCAAAACTCTCGATATCACGGACACGCATATGCAGGAGAGCCTTCAGGCAATTTCAAAATCCCCACCCATGGATACACTGGCATTGCAAATTCAGAGTTTCATGGACAGTCACGTTTCTATTGTTACTTCGAATGCTCATCCAAAAAGACGTCCTTACGCTATGGAAGGAACGACCAAGCTTCTGAGATAATTATATATATGCAATTTAGCATCTTAAAGCAGGACGCCAAGTTGGTTTGGAGTCAGTGTTTGATGATGACAGCTGAGTCGCTAGACCCCAAGTATCCTAAAAAACCAAAATAGAGTATAGTCATACGGTGATTATTTCTTTAATAAAATGTAATTGAAGGCCGCCAAACCTCGGATCCATCCGAAAACGAAACCACTCTCATTGGTCCTCGCACGCTTATCAAAGTATCTCGGGCCAATGGCGTTGGACGACGTTCCGTCGCGCAGTGATCCCGAGGTAGCGCATCGGCCGAACCTCTTTGTCATTCGAGCTTCGATCATGGCGGCGTTCTCTACGCTCGAGGACCTGATGCCGTTGGAGGTTGAAATTCTTCGGCGGACAGCCGACCTGGGGATGATTTCCTGTGACGCCACTCCGACGTTGCGATGTGGACGATAGCAGCGCTTCAGGTCCTGTTCGGGTTCCGAAGACGATGAAACGCAGACCTTTTCGGGCGTTCTTCGATTTGCAGGTTGGGGCAAGTCGTAACCAAACCAACGTTTGGCATCGCAGCGTTACCTCTGTTACGTGATATCAAACGATGTCGCCACGTTGACTTTCGCCTCAGGAGGACGGGGGAAGGCTGGTTCAGACATGTGCAACGAGCGCGTACCTACGACTGCGTCCGTTGCAACCGGAGCACCCGGAACGACAGCTCTGCGCCGCGCGTACACACCTGAAATTACTACAAGCACAAGCGGGTCGCGTCACGTCTGAAAAGGGGACGTACTGCTACTCAATGCCAGTAACAGAATAGAGGCAGACAGTTTTCTAGCTAGCCTAAAGCTTTATTATTGATTTTTCTTGATAGGCTTGCAGGGTACAGTGGATGAAAAAAGAAAGAAGATGCCGTACGCTGTCTTGGACGATCACGACTCTATACACGACATTGCAATAGTACAAGTCATCGCCACACGCATTTTCTACGATTATAAAAGACAATGTAATCTTAGCAGCGATATAGCAACGTAGAAATATGATTTCGTTATCAGATAGACGTTGCGAGCGTTCAGGATTGCTAACACTAATAACTTTTCTCCGGTGATGAAAACGCGTGAAACTTCGCGTCCTTTGTACGGTACGCGCCAGTAATACCATGAACTTGAGCACACGCATGAAATGCGCCAAATAAGAAATCCGGGCGATGTTCGAGGACACAAATGCTTAGAAAGCACCACTGTAGTCGAAGTAAACAAACACGACGGCACGGGCGTTTCTGCTGTCTTGAAGTGCCGCCACGGCATCGCCGCACGAGTAGGTGGGTCTTCCCTTCTGGTACGTGCTGGGTTATCATAACGACACACGACGAAAATTCACAGTCAAGGATAGCGCTTATACGCGGAACGATGAGCTTTCACCACGCCGTCCACGTCGATGATCAACACCGACGCCATGTGCGCGCAGATACGTGCGCTTCCGCGCATCCGGGGAACGGGAAATTCACCCCTGCGGAGGACGGCGAGAGGAAACGTAGTCCCTTGTTTGTGAAACGATAATTGCAGTATCGCGTATTCTAAACTAGAACTATTTTACGTCTTGTGAAATTATCATGCACAACATATTTAAATAAACTGAAAATTGTTTCTTTAGCGAAACTTTACAAAGGCCGCCAAAATTTTCACACATACGATAATTTCATTGGTCCTCGCAAGTACAGGAAAGAGTCCGCACGTATTTTATTCCTGCGTGATTAATAGGCGGTTCTGCCTCAAAACTGAAGATACTCATTCACTGACACTTCCTTGACGCCATCGCACCAAAAAGTAGCTTCCCCAAAAACCGCTTGAGTC